>MUZC01001337.1:15935-43424 GCA_002072015.1 Radix auricularia
TTAACTCTTAATGTGCCATAAGGTTTTTGGAAAACTTCCGCCTCAGTACCATAAGAATTTCCCGAATTGCGATCAACCGGTTATAAAATTTAAAAAATTGCGTTAAATCCATTTTTATTATTATAGTCATAATGACCTCATCTTTTAGAATATGAATGATTATTTTATGTATCCGAAAGACCGTTTTGAGTTTAAAACTATTTTTACCTGTAGTTTAGTACTATTATTTTAGTAATAAAGTATAGCAAAATCGCATCTTCAAAAAAAAAGTAAAATCTTCCAAAAAACATCGGGAATGGAGCGATAACACTAGCGAGGTAAACAGTCGCCATTGCCGGAAGTCGAAAACATCGTTCATCCCGCACTGAATAGTTTTTATTTTCTGTAATTTTGTTTCTAAAGAGAGTTCTATCGAGTCGCGCATTACCGCTCTTTGGTACAAAACGGTAAACCGCGGATTACCGCGCTTTGGTACATTAAGAGTTAAGTTTCCAAGGCCTTGAAAGACAGCTAATGAACAATGCAGCGGTAATGTCAAAAACCATTCGATGTGATTAACCTTCGTGATTAAGCTCGTGAATATAACTGTTGATGTTACAAGAATCATTGCATTGTTGACAGACTTAGAATATATAGATACAAGTAAGACAATTCCTCCAATTGATTTCGATCTTTTAATGACAGTTTTCCTACTAAGTATATGCACATCAAAGGCATTTGACCTAAAATTATCACATTGGTATTACATCTCATGTTTTCTAAAAAAAAATATTAGGTATGCGCTGGAAGAGGAAATCGGAAAATAGCCAATACTGTACGAACCCCAAATTTGTGCAGAAAAGTAGAGTGCCATCTTGTAAATACAGTAATTCCTGCAAGTTGAGGACTGAAAAAATACTATAACATTATTAAAAAATCATCCAATGTTATCATAACTTTTTACTCCGAAGCTCACAAGTTTGTACGTTTTGTTTTTTTTAAATTCTTTTCTCTTCAGGATTTTACGTACGTCACACAAGAGTTGTAAATATAATGTCACCAATGGACGAGGAGTGTTTAAATTGTTGCATCCTCTTGTGGAATTTATAAACTAATGAAAAATACATGGCTACCGCTATCAGCCTGTTTAACCAAGGGGTCGGTTAACAGCGTTAAAATATCTCATTTGGGGTAAAAAGGGAACTCTTGGGGGTAATGCTGAATCATAATCATTGTGGGCATAAACGGCCGTGAAAAAACGAAATGTGTTAAAATCATTAGATTATATTTTATTTTAATGCATACAAATTAAACATTGACTATAAATCATTACTGTTAACTTCTTTGTTTAAAAATAATATTTTAAAATAATATTTTAAAAATGTATTTTATTAAAAAATCGCTCAATTGACTGACGGGCATCCCTTAAGAAAGAGGTCGGCTAACAGGGGTAAATTACCTCATCTTGGGTCAAAAGGGAATTTTTGGGAGTAATGCAGACTCATTTGGGACATATAACATCCACTCCACTCCACTAGATATTTTCAAATACGTCATGTGTACGTTTACGCTTGTAACATATGCCCACTATTGAACCGGTTTTTTCCAGAAAATGCATTTGTTAAATTTGTTATCTATGCAGATTTCTTATTTACGTACTATACGAAGACACCTAAATCCAACCTATTTTCATTTATGTTAATACAAGTGACAATAATCTTAATCAACATGACTGGACTAAATCAAGTATCCTTTCTGTCATATTTAAAATTAATGCCTTAAAAACTAAGTTCAGAAGAAAGTTGTTTTGTGCTCCTCTTGAATTGCGATGTCAAGAATTTGATGCATTCAATAAAGTAAATGAATACTTTTGATTAATTTTAAATGAACACATTAATCATTATATTTAGAATGGCGAGAGGCGTTTGACCAAAAACCAATCGAAAAATTATATTAAACTTAAAACGTTTATAATTGTATCAAATAGATTCCCCTCCACCACCCACAAAATGGATATTCTGTGTCGTTTTGACTTAAAATATCTACATATAATCCTATCAAGATCTTTTTTTNTTTTTTTAGACACGTGTCCTGTTTGTTAAACTATACAGTTGAAGTTTGGGGCGAGGGGGGGGGTAATAACCAACCAAAAAAAAAAAGTTCGCAGACTCCTGCCGCGAGAGAACTAAAAAGAAGCTGGTGACATCACAAAGGCTTTGATGTCAACGTCAACCGTCGCAGCGTAACAATTTCGTATGTTCTCTTGTGGGTTCTCAAACTTAAGAATTATAATTATATTTAATTTTCTTGTCTTGATAACTTAAGCCAACCGGCGGCAGATGGCCTATCGACAGGCACTTATAGAAGCACTGAATTTAAAAAAAGTTATTAAATTTAAATAAATTTTAAGAGACCAAATATTTCAGTGGAAGTTTTATTTAAAGTTACTGTTACGATGTGACGTCACATTTCTTCAACCCCCCTCCCTCCCCCACGTCACGCATCGTCACAAAAGTGAGACCCCCCTCCCCTCCCTAGGTGCGTGACGTCATTTATGGACAGCCCTTTTACCAAAGTATACAAGCCTATAAATCTTTTGTCAACATTTCTTAATTTTAAAACTGAACGTAAAGCGACATCTGATCAATTTTAGATATATTAATGGTTGAATCAATAATTAAAGAACAGAAATGTGAAGACTTAACTTTATTATCAATTGCTGCTGATAATTCAAGTGCAAATGATTGAATTAAATCAATTTGCACATCATTACTTAAATAAATTTCATGTTTCTCTTTAAACTTTAGATGACTTTTTAAAGTGGAATCATAGTTAACAAAAAAATGTCCAGTGTTTCTACAACTACCATCAATAAAGCAAGATTGTTCTCTGTGTACTCTTTTTTGCTAAAACAATGTCACGCCTAACATTCGTTTCAATGCTTCTCTATTCTTTTCCACTTAGCAACTCTCCTGACTGGCCAAACCAGATATTGCAGTTTTGAAATACGATATTTAGCAAGCCAATATTGTCATATTGTAGTTATGTGATTGATTAAAAGTTTCGTGTTTAACATTTTTTTTTTCTGCTCTAGTTACACCTTTTTAGTGCTCATTAAGGGTGTCTTAAGGGGGGCGCCATTTTAGACCGAACAGGTGGGTGGGGGGGCGACCCGCCCCCCCTGCCCTATAGCTAAATCCACCACTGCCGTGACCTATCCGCATTTTCTGATCACCGGTTTATAGTCCATTTCAGGCATTCATAAAACATATTGGCGCACTTCGCTTAGTGAAGTACATGTACCTATATTACGAGAGGTATTTGAAAGACGTAGCAAAGATACCGGGCGGCGATTAATCGGCCCACAAATTCCAGTTCGGTCTTTTAATGACAGTTTTCCTGCCTATCAAAGGCATTTGTTTACCACATTAACAGTACGGTGAGTGTAGCTCGAACCCTATTTGAACAGAAAAAAACGGGGAGGGTGAACGTGTGAATCGCAAAATTCAATTATTCTGGCAAGTTGACGATTGAAAAATAATGTTGTTTTTTTTTAATAATAAATTCCATTTTATCATCATTGTTTACTCCGTAGCTTTATAATTTTATTATATTATTTATTAATTTTAATACGCAAGTTGACCGGCATCACACATAAGAGAGGTAAACATGACGTCAAAACGGACGGGGCGAGGCGTTAATTTTTTAATCTAATGAAAAATACCTCGCTAACTTTGACGAACGATTGAACTTGTCCTCTTATTTAGACCGGTGAACTACGAGTCCTCAAAATAAAATATAAAAAAGACAATTAACCATCACTGTTTAGTTATTTTTTTGGATTTTAAAAAAATTCTATGAATTGAGGGCAATGCGGAAAGAGCTGAACGCAAGCGGGGGGGGGGGAGCGGGCTTTGATGCCATCAGAAGACGCGAGGCGACAACATTCTCTTGTTAGTTCTCAAAACATTAGGGATATAAATTATAAGGACGAGGGGTTAGCCGGTCTTTTTTTGAATGGTTAGCCGGTCCTCAAAAACGAGCAGTCTTAACAACCTTAGTATAGTGACAGCTAATTAGTGATAGACTAGTGATCAGTGATAGTGACTTCATTGATAGTAGTACTACAGACTACTGAACTACTGACTACAGTTCTAGTACCAGTAGTCAGTAGTATTATTGTATAGTTATAATAGTCGATAGGTGTTCCTTAATTTATTTTACCTGAGGTCAGTATCTTCAATTATAAATTTAATATTTTCGTCGGTTAACTGAGACAGTGTTACAGTTGGTTGATTAGCGTAAGGCATTTTCTCGAGTTTTCAGTCAATTGCTTGAACTTTAATTGAAAATTAAATTAAGAACGGTTACTCTGGCGGCAGTGTTGCGAAGTCCAAGAGCCAGATTTTCCCAGGCAGGAGTAAAAAAATTCCCGAATCTGGCTAAAAATTCCCACATGCATTAAAAACTTGGGAAAAAACCTAAAAAGTGGCAACTTCAATTAAATGCTTTCGCATTCATTTTAATGACTTTTGACTTCCAAATTAAAAAATAATAAATATTTCTGCACTTTTAAGGCAATTCTTAATGGAGTACTTTCAATTTTTATTTAATCTATACGTTTTTATTTAACAACTTGGCTACAAATTTAAAATATAGATTATACTTTTAAATTTTAACATTAAAAAGTTTTTTTTTAAAGTTATTTGGATACTCCTATAATTTAAATTTGTCTGTGATTGATAACAATATTCCTTTTAATGAATGCTTTAAAATTTATTAATAATGAATCAATCATACATGGTTACATAGTTTGTTATGTATTTACATATTATTAATGATTTGGTCCTTTATATGTAACAAACATTTTATGATGATTCGTATTCAGACTAATTAATTATATTATTTAATGGTAATACATTTACATAATCTAACCACTGTCAGTGACAATGTTGGGAAAAACCTTGCCAAATTGTCAGGAAAAAACCTAGATCCGAAATAAAAAACCTAGACACGCTAAAAAATAAACAAACAGTTCGTCAAAGAGCTTCCCACCACATCAAAACACAAGTATTTCTTATTTGAAAATGAGCATGTTTCAAATTAATTTAATTTATTTTCATTAAAGAATATATTTAATTTTTAAAATTGGTCAATCTAAAAAATTCCCATTTTTTAGGCAAAATCCTAAAAAATTCCCTAATTCCCATTTCTCAAAATTTGGCTAAAAAATTCCCACGATTAGGGAAATTTCCCCCGACTTCGCAACACTGTCTGGCGGCTCCCAAAACGGTTCATCCTTCAGAAGAAGCCTTTTTATTTTCATTAATGAATAGTCAATAATAATATATATATTAACAAAATAATTTTAAATACTATACTTTTTCGGTTTAAAATTATAAATTTAAAATAATTTGTCAAGTAAAAGAAGAAATATAGGAGTTAAAGGGTAAAAAATAAATGTTATAGTTCATTAAAAAAAAATACAAGCTTAAATAAATGTACACCGTTTTGCAGTAAACGATGAAAACGAAAACGGTGGATAATGCTTTAGCAACATGTCTTCTTTCTCTGAAACTAATTTAGTGAAGAAGTTTACTGAATTAAATAATACCCAACAAAGTATTCAGACTCTTTCTCTATGGCTTATTCACCACAAAAAGCATTCGAAAACTATCGTTCAAATTTGGTACCGGGAGTTGGAAAAATGTAAGTTACATACTTTTCTGGATGTTGCTAGCGTTACGACATGTCGTAGCGCTAGCCAGGAAACTGCTGCTACGACATTAATATGGGTCTACCGATTATATCGGCAGATTTTGCTATACTTGTGTATTTGATGCTGATGCCAAGGATTAAAATTTAGTTTAATTTAGTAAACCGTAAATGAAAATGTTCTAGACTCTACTCTATACTATAGGGGCCTACTAGATTCTAGTGTCTAGATAGTAGGTACTTCGATAATCGGTAAACGTATAGTACTCCGACCGCGCCGCCATTACCGGTGGCTATTTTGTTGCTATGGCACGTGACCGCAGGAAAAGTAGTGCGAGCCCCGTGAATTTAGAGGGGTAGGGGAATCAGGGATTCTAAAATTTTGCAGTTTCTTAGCAACCCGCTAATTTTGAAAAAAAAAAGGAAAAACATAGGGGGAAAAATTGGGGTGGATGGGGGGACATTCTAATATTTTAAGGGGTATTTTTTAGCGTTTTTCATAAAAGCAAAATAGTTTTTAAAATGAAGAAAACAATGGGTACTCACCGATCAGGCATCGGAATCAAAACAAAGGGTAAAGGGGAGGATACACTTTTTAAATCCTTTTAGAAATTCACCCATTACATCACTACTGCCACAATTAAAATTCTATAGCTATTAAGCTTGTTAACGGTTAACCAGTTATCCGGTGAGCCGGTCCTCAGATCAGGATCGGTCCTCTTTACTGTGTAACCGAAAACAATAACAAAAAAAAACAACACTAGCGGTAATGTAGTGAAAAAAAAAACAACACAAGCCGTAACGCGCCTCTCCGTCTCGCTTTGTCACCGTGAAAGCGATACCACGATCCAGCTGACAAGTAGCCTAGGTTGGCATTCAAACTAATCAAACCTTCAGTCTCCAAGCTGTAAGCGTGCGTACATGACGCGTTATAGCCTTGCTTCACTGAAGTTCACAACTAATAGTACTAGTTACTAACGTGTTTGATGTCAACAACGGTCAAGGCCGAGGCTGTTTCTATTTATATTTATTATAGTCTGTTTCTTATAAAGACAAAGAAAGCTATAAAAGCATATGACCCCGTGATCTATCCGCATTTTCTGATCACCGGTTTATAGTCCATTTCAAGCATTCAAAAAACGTAATGGTGCATGCCGCTTAGTGAAGTACATGTACCTATATTACGAGAGGTATTTGAAAGACGTAGCAAAGATACCTGGTGATTAATCGGCCCACAAATTCGAGTTCAGTCTTTTAGTCACAGTTTTCCTGCCTATCAAAGGCATTTGTTTACCACATTAACAGTACAGCGAGTGTAGCTCAAGCCCTATTTGAACAGAAAAAAACGGGGAGGGTGAACGTGTGAATCGCAAAATTCAATTATTCTGGCGAGTTGACGATTGAAAAATAATGTTTTTTTGAAAAATAAATTCCATTTTATCATCATTGTTTACTCCATAGCTTTATAATTTTATTATATTATTAGTTTTAATTCGCGAGTTGACCGGCATCACACACAAGACCAAAACGGACGGGGCGAGGCGTTGGTTTTTGAAAGTAATGAAAAATACCTCGCTAACTTTAACGAACGATTGAACCTGTCCTTTTACTCTTATTTAGACCAACAACGGACGGGGCGAGGCGTTGGTTTTTGAAACTAATGAAAAATACTTCGCTAATTTTAACAAACGATTGAACCTGTCCTCTTATTTAGACCGTGAACTACGAGTCCTCAAAATAAAATATAAAAAAGACATTTAACCATCACTGTTTAGTTAATTTTTTGGATTAAAAAAAATGATATGTATTGAGGGCAATGCGGAAAGAGCTGAACGCAAGTGGGGGGAAGCGGGCTTTGATGCCATCAGACAACTTGAGGCGACAACATTCTCTTGTTAGTTCTCAAAACATTAGGGATATAAGGACGAGCGGTTAACCGGTCTTTTTTTGAATGGTTAGCCGGTCCTCAAAAACGAGAGGTCTTAACAACCTTAATAGCTATACCTAACCCAAACCCTAAAATCATCAATTTTCCGAAAATTCTAAAGCTATACCTAACCCAAACCCTAAAACCTTCCATTTTTTATAACACAGTCTCCATTTTGTCAATATTTACCCAAAATTTAACAAAAAATGGCTACTTACTAATGGAACGCACCCAGAGCAAATGGTGGAAAAAAAGCGCGCCAAGGAATTAGCAGCACTCCTTTCTAAATGAGCACGGCAAATAGTTCTTAGAATATACTCATTTATACTTGGGAAAAAATGAACAGGAGAGCCCCCTCCCCCCTCTCGCGGCGCAAGAACACAAATCCAATTATGATAATAAACAAAGGGGAAGTAATAAATAAATAAGAAAACAAACAAGATTCAAGGGAAGCAACTATCCTTCATAGCAACTGGAAGAGACGCGGCGCTGCGGTCAGAGTAATACACTTTAGCCCGATAATCGTCCGCGCATCCTTCTGCGCATGTCGAAATAAATCGCAAGTACCGTGTCAGTCCTTCTGTTCAGGCTTAAGCGAAGATGTCGGCTTTTTGCATTTTACATCACAGTTTTTTAATATTTGTGTACTTTGTCATCAGTATCGAAGAGGGTAAATTTTGTCGATGACACTGGTACCAATTTTACGCAAGTTGCGTGGTTGAGCGTTGAAGGATTTTATTCTTATTGATTGGTATATACATGTACATAAATTGCATAGTTAAAATTTCATGTGGGTTTAGGAATATAGTGGTTACCATTAGGATGTAGTTTATTCATTTCAAAACTCAAATCAATTTATTTTTGAAAACAAAAGCTGATTTTAAAAGTTATAGTATTTCAAAGTGTGATTAGCTTAGTCTAAAATTAAGAAAATGCTGATAGTCATTGAGTCACCTCCCCTTATAAATGAAATATTAAGGGGATGCTGGTGATCACTACTCTTATTAACTAATTCATATTCTATTTAATATTTGGACAAACCTAAATTAATTATAGGAAATTCTGTAATATTTTTCCTAATTACATTTTTCTTAAATTTTAATTGGCTATGTCCTGGTAATTTAGTAATACATTGTAACTATCAATGCAAATATTTGTCTAATAGTATTAGTAATACTTATACTACTATAATATACTTAATTATACTTAATAGTAATATTCAAGTAATATTAGTACTAATTCCAAATTGATACTCACCTTATAATAAATAATAATAAAATAAATGTGTTGTAATCATTTTATTTCATATTTATTGGTTTATTATAAACAATGCTATTTATTTCAAGTCTCACTTACCAGGTTATCATCATCTTTTTACAAAGATGTTATGTTGACATTGACATAGTCATTTAACAAAAAATATTTTTTTATAAATAAATCAAAAGAAAATAAATCTCAATGAATAAAATTAAATAATGTAACAAAGTAAATTATAGGTTTAATTATTAGAGATAATAATATTCAAAATCAACTGTAGAACTCGGAATTTTTTCAACTTCAATCAACTGACAATACTTCAAATAGATGACAAAGACAAAGCTTATGAATTATATGTTAAGAAATTAGAATACTTGTTATTTACTCAGGAAAATGTCATGGAAAATGTTCTTATTATCTTTTAATGAGATACTGACATCTAGAAATGCTTGTTCAATTTAATTTTAATATTTTAGTGATCAGACCTTGTCAGTGCAGTGTATTTTAACAAATATTTTTTAAATAATTTGCATTAAATTTTAGGTTAAAAGTCAAATACTTACCCTTCAAACATTTAAATTTAGTTATTAATTTAATTGCACCATGCCAAAAATACAAATGGCAAATGGAAATGTTTGAAGTGATTTGTATTTTTGTTATAATTTTCAAAATGATTTTTTTTCAACATGCCCTCAAATATTTTCATTAAAAATTCAAAATCTTGATTTACTTAAAACAATTCTTATTCATTGTTTAGTATATTGGATTGTGAATGTCTCCTGAAAATTTGATAACCATATCTCTTAAATTAAAAAAATTGTGAGGGAACGAGTACAGCATTTTGAAATTTGGTCACAAGTTTAAAAAAAAATTATATAGGTTATATAAGGGGCAAAAAAAATCTACAAAAAAATTCATAACTCCACTCCTATAAAAGATAGAAAGACAAAACAAGTGATTTTGAAAAGGTCTTTAAAATGATATATTATTTAAGCCTATTGGACTACATTTAAATTTTCTTTCAAAGTACATATAGATAACAAAGATTCACGCACAATCGCAGCAATCTAAAACAATTTGTTTCGTGTGGAATAATAAAATGTACCGCGTGCAGACCTTTCATTGGAAACCATTCCATTCATTTTCATCCTTCAACCTCATTTTCACTCTACTACTATAATATTACTTCTTGTTATTTCATTCATAAAAGTTGGCTTTGTGCAAAATTTATTTAACCATTACTATTGGTTAAAATTAACAATTGTAAGTCAAAGCCCAAGGTTGAAAAATAATTATAATAATAACCCCTTTCAGACCTTGAAGGCCTATGGGGCAAGTGAAGTAGCGTTCACAAATTTCATAGACCACTTATGAGCAGGGGATTTTGTGGTTAGCACAATGCCCCCTGGGCCTTGCCAGTACTGTGGCTCGAACCCATGACTCGAGTTCTTGCAGCGGTTCGGCAGTCCAGTGCACTACCACTTAGACCCTCCAAGGTTGAAAAGGAGTTATTAATTTTTTTTGTACATTTTTAAAAAGGACAGTTTGTTTTGTCATGTGTCATATTCATATGTCTTACTTAATGTCTATGTAGATAATGATCTGGATGGAACTTGTAAACTTATCAATATTAGTAGTGTATTATCAGTACCAGAAACTTCGTTTCGGCAAAAAAAAATCACTAATACCGATACAAATGCATATCAGTAGACCCCTAAGATTTAAACAACATATCTACTTTTCGGAATAAAAAGAACAAAAATTGCAGTCACCAGCGCATTCAGTGCTATTGGCTTAACAAACACTAAAAAGAACATTTTTAAAACTGGATGGGAGTGGGATTCGATCCCACTACCGGATTTACCATTAGGTGCATGGAACTATCACTTCATCTGGCGAAGCTCATGTCAAATATTGTTTTTTTAAAATTAAAAATGTTTGTCATTAAGTTTACACCAATAACAATTTAAACTTTAAACTCATTAATCAGCTTACATAGTAATCATAAAATTTGATTATGAGAACTATTGATTAGTATTAAAGTATTAGTATTATCATTTATCATAATTAAAAATACAGCATATATTTACGACCAGTCATACCAGCAGACAACTCAAAGAGATGTTGCTAGTGTTACGACATGTCGTAGCACTAGCCAAGTCGCATTGAGTTGTCTGCCGTGACTTTGTCGTAGGAGCAGACACTTCATACTTTTCTTAAATTATAAATTATATGATTCATTATGATATTATTAATAATTATTGAATTATTCAATCTTGGTAAGCTTTAAAAAGATTATATTAATTAATCAATAATTAACTGTTGAGTGTAAGTCTCTAACTCTTTATGAATATTAAAGTATTTAAAGTTCTTTTTTTTAATCAATCTTTATTTGTTATGATTTAGATTTTGGATTTTCCAACCTTTTGCTAATGGTGACTAGGGCTGTCAATTTGTCGAAAAATGCTGCCCGGGTACCCGCCAAAATTTCGAACGGGTGCCCGGGTTACCCGTTCGAAATATCGCATAATTTTCCCCGTCATGACCGCTATACTATGCTACTTAGCTACCTCCCATTCACCTCATTTCACACAGTACTCACACGGACGTCGTTCATAAATGACGTCATCCGATTTTGACCAATTGATAACCTCGCTCACTATCTCAATTGTCACAAAATCTTAGAACCCCCTCTTACATGATGTTACAAAGATTTACAGCGCCACCCCCACCCCCCATAAAAGCAGTACTTCCTTTTTGAAAATAAGCATGTGTCAATTAACTTTATTGTCACTTAAATTTGTATTTAATGGGAAGTTTAACTCACAAAAACACAAACAATCAAACACACTAACAACAACACACACACTAACACACATACACACGAAGTCACACACACATTCTCTCTCACACACACTGACAAACACACACAATCACAAATCTCACAAACTCACTCACAAAACTCACACAATCACTCACAAAACTCACAAACTCACTCACGAAACTCACTCATTAACTCACACTTACACACACACACTCACAGACACATATTCACACACACTCACACAATCTTACTCACAAAACTCACACTTTCACTCACATAATTCACACACACTCACTAAAAAAATCACACACAAAACTCATAAACTCACACACAAAACTCTTTCACACATTCACTCACACACACACACAGTCACACACCCACTAACACACACATTCACAAACACACACTCACACACTCATTAATTATAGATGTAGCCAATAGTAGCAGATGTAATCAAAACGTCATTAAATAAATTGTAAGCATTCAAGTTTTTAAGTGGAACTTTCATTTTGAGTTTCACGTTTTGATGTGACGTCACATTTCTAAAATACACACACCCCCTTCGTCACAAATGTGTGACCCCCTCCTCCCCTAGGTGCAAAACGTCATTTACGGATGACCTCTTACCCGTATCTTAGACTTGCTGTTAGTAACTAATTTATTGACTTTTAAAAATGACCCATTTGGGTGTATTATTTGAAACTGTTAGTAACTAATTAATTTATTAACTTTAAATACTGACAACCTTGAACGCATTATTAACATTAGTTTTTCTAGGTCAACACATGTTAATGAACACAAGAAACACAAGGGAATGCAAGGGTTGTGGGTTATATGAGTGAAGGGAGGAGAGGGGGGTAGATAAACAACATTTGCTAGTATCAATCGGCGTATGTCAAAGGAAAGTTAGTGTCGAAGAATGGATTTTTTTATTTATTTACATACAGCCGCTTTGATCTGTAAGCAGTCCATCCTTAATTTTGACAGAGGACTTTTTTCCTTATATGATTATTTAAAGCGCCAAAACCTTTTTGTGTTTGGAATTTCTATTTCACGTTGAGAGAAAAAGATAAGGATGTATGAAAATACATATCCCGTTGACAGATATTTCTCCTTAGATGTTCTTCACAGCACATATTACAAACATTTTCATTTGATAAATTGTTTTGCGAAACACAAAGTTAAAAAAAAAAAGAAAGAAAAAAGCCGAATGGGTGCCAAACTTTGTCCTTTGTAAGTATAGATTTTGAAGCTACATTTTTATGGGTACTCGGGCGGATTTTTACTACCCGGGTAATCACATGGCAACGGGTACCCGGGTCCCCAGGCCTAGGGGTGACTGCTTTTTAAAAAAGTCAAGTGACTCGTGACCCCGATACAATATCAGGGTCACAAGAATATTAAGAAAGCGATTTGATGTCACAGGCTCGCACATTTTGGCTCTGGTACTCTGGGAATGAAAAATGCTACTCCAGGTAATAAGCTTATATCGACTAAATGAAGTTTCGGTTAACCGGTCATGATTAAACTTTATATTTTAGTATGAATGATAAATAGTAAATACCACACTAGAATCGTGTGAGCAATTTTTATTAAGCAAATTACATGCAAAAGAGTCATTCTTCTTCAAATACAAAAGTTTATCTTGTTATTTTTGGGGAATGGAGCAGAGAATGGATTTCATGTCAGTGTAGTTACTTCTTCGTTAGCTCATTGAAGTAAAGCTGGAGTTTCTTTTCAATGGTTTCACAATTCCCAGTTAGGGGCAGTTATCTCCTCTTTCAAATGTTCATTTTTTTCACCTTCCGATTCATCTACCACACTGATAAAATACCTTGAGATTATCGTAAAGTTTGACATAATTTGCATCCTTTCCCTAGAAGTTTCAAGTTTAACCTATTTTGCTGTTCTAATATATTTGCTACTCTTTTCAACCAGGCTATCTGGTTAAAATGTACCAAATGGTCATGCTTCTCTTGCACTTCCAGGCACAACTTGATTTCATCTTTCATTTCACAGCATTCAACTCAAGACTACATTAAAAATAAAAGTTTCATTGTTGTGAATATTTGGTTAATTTACAGTATAAGTTGATACTACCTATAGATTAAGAACCCATGATCTATTTAATTCTGAATTACAATTTGAATATCTTAATAAGAGCATTGTCTTCTTAGTCTTTGTTGGAATTGGGAGGTCAAACTAAAAACTACTAAATGAAAATGACAAGTCTAAGAATATAATATGCCCTATCCGATTACATGGAATATAATTTGTATTTTTGTTTTAAATTATAGTTGTTAAAAATTGTTTAAAATGCAGCTGTTGTGAGGAAATCAGAATTATGTTGCCAGGAGAAATTAAAAAGCAGTCACTGTCAAAAATATGTGAACAAAAGTAAATTGATTGCTTTCCTTGGTTTCTTTAACTTAATAATTTAGCACTTATTTCTTATTTCAATTTTACTAAGAATTTTAGGCAAAGTTATTTTTAACATATTTTTTTAAAAGAGCCATTATAGTATTGGATAACTTTGAAGGAAAATTTCGTGATAAATAGAATATCTTAAAGAGCCCAGTTGTCTAGTGAGTCTAGTGGCAGCACACTCTCTGCTGGCGTACCCAGGTCACGGGTATTAGTTCTATTAGTTGGGGTCAAGTAGAGGCTTGCCACACAATACCCTAGTATGCTATTGGCTATATATATGATCGCTGCTTCACTTGCCATATAGGCAGGCATGATCTGAAAAAGGAACTTTACTTATCTTTTATATTTACATTTGGGTAAACACATTTTCCAAAGCAAATTTTAAAGAACCCATTTATTTACTTACTAAAGGTTCTGTTTTCATTTGATCATTCCTATAGCTTAAAGTATAATAAATGATTAAAATGTGAATGACAATTTTTGCAGCCAAACCCAACAAACGCTTAACATTTATCTACCTTGCTAATGATGTGATACAAAACAGCAAAAAAAAAGGCCCAGAATTCAGCAAAGATTTTGCTCATATTCTTCCAGATGCCTTCACTCAAGCTGCTAAGTAAGTGGGCTGTGCTTGTTGTGTGCATATAAGTGGGCTGTGCTTGTTGTGTGCTAAATAAGTGGGCTGTGCTTGTTGTGTGCTAAATAAGTGGGCTGTGCTTGTTGTGTGATAAAAGACTCAGACTTTAAGAGCATCATTTCTTACTTTTTGATGTGGGGAGTTTTTCTTGCTTTAATTGAAATTTCAAAGAAAGTATTTTGTGGAAATATCCTTTTCATGGCTTCATCTTTTCTTTTTTTACCAGCTGAAACTTTTCTTGGTGAACTATTAAAAGTATGCAACAAGGCTTAAAAACAGTCTCCACATATATTCTTAAAACCTTTACAAATAGAATTCATATTATTAAATAATCTTATGTAAAAAGGAAAATTATATATTAGTACATTTAGTCTTTGACAATTTTATTTAAAGCTGTAATATAGTTACTCCAAATATTTAATCACATCAGTGAACTATCTCACACTCATGTGATCATTATTCTCTTATAGAACCTCCATATCTTCTCTATCTACAGTAATAGCTGAAGTCAATCTCTTTTTGCCCTGGGAGTGATTGCACAGAATAATATTCTAGTTATTAAATCTTTCAAAAGTGAAAAGGCTTGACTGAACCCTGTCAAAAAGTTTTCTTATGGAAAAAGTAGCTGTCATAGCTTTACAACAATACATTTATAAAACCTGTCATTATTTTTTAATAGCCAGGGACAATTATTTAATGTCATAAAAATGTATGGTCAGCTCTAGCAACATTTGTTTAAAAAATTAATTTTGTTTAATGCTACTTGAATTCCATTTTTACAATTTACACTCCTTTTTTAAAATTATTTTTAAACAAATATTTTGTTTTATTTGTATGTCTTTTATAACAATATGTACATTTATTTATTTTAATTTTTTTAAATTTCAGAGAGGCAGATGATAAAATGAAAGCTTCTCTAGTTCGAGTTATTAATATTTGGAAGGATCGTGGTGTCTATGACAAGTCTTTTATTAAAAGATTAAAAACATGTGCAGGATTTGGTAAGAGTCTTTCAGAATGTTTTTTAAATTAATTATGGAACCATTATATATATTTAAATTATAGCTAATCTATTTTTGTCTTATGATTAATGTTGAGCCATAATATTCTTAATCTTTACATTATAAGTGCTAACTTTAAAAAATCTTCTATATCACTGTAAAATGTATGGCAAAAAAAAAACTTTAAGGGATTTCTGAATTATTTTTCATCATCAGTGAATGTAGATATAAGTGATTTTATGTCAGTCTGGTTATTACAGTACCTACAGGTCAAACACTGTCTGCACCAGCTTCTCAACCAAGTTCAAGGTTGTCCGCTAAACCCTCAAAGCAAGAACCACCAGTTAAGCTTGGTAACTGCTAACATTAATCTCACAACAATCTTATATTACCAACATAAAGTTTTAATAGACATAATAAATTAAAGGGGAAATCATTGGTTTAAACAAATTATATGCATTCACATAATTTAATGAAGTGGATTTAAAGCTGCTGTTGATAATAAATTCATCAATAATTGAATGAGTTTAAAAAATAATTTTTTTTTTCATTTACCCACTACTAAGCTCTAATGTATTGAGCATTGATATAACCGAATGTGGAAATGTTATAAAGTTGTTAAAATTACAAACAGGAATTTGCGTTAAACATTGCTTCCCAATCATGTTTTAAAATTTGTTTGCATACAGAGCCCAAAAAACTGAAGAAAAATGAACCAGAATTTTCTCTAAGACAAGAAGTAGAAGCTATGGGTGTCAAGCTACCAGAAAATGTAGATGTAAGAATTTGTTTGTGTCTGTACCTGCCTACCATTTAAAGCTATTCAATTCAATATTATCACAATATTCCGATTTTACAATTATAGTAAAAAAGCAACTGCATTGTTGATGCTGATATTAGTTATCACCTGTTGTCCTATCTGGGGCTACCCCCCCCCCCCACACACAAACAAAGACTCTCCAGGCATCCCCGTCCCGGCCTAGTCTCTCCATCTGTGCCCACTCTTTTTGGTGTCTGCCTCCGGTTCCCTTCTCCAAGTCATTCTGGGTCTTTTTTTTTTTTTCTTGTCCTGGGGGTATCTGGTATCAAAGTTTTATTAACCTTTGACCTTTCATACAAATTATATGGATATGTAAGGTGTGGACTAGTATTGAAATAATGAACCCTGCTCAGCTGGTTGATAACTTGAATGTTCAACAATTATTTGATGAAAAAAAATTATATTCACATAAACCGACCCACATACATAGATACATAAAAAAAATGAACTGACAGTATATTATTTTAAAAAACCTGCATCATGTAATTAAATATTTATATAAAAGAAAACATCTTAAAGGCATTCCACCTTCTGTTTATCACCAAGTCAACAGAGTTATAAGCCCACTAGGCTTTAAGATTTAAAATAATTTTAGTTACATATCATTGAAGTTAAAGTTCACATTGATAGTATATGATTTACAAATTTACAAGCAACATTCTACAATTAATTAAATTTTTTTGGGGGAGGGGGGGTTATGGTTATAATTTGAAAAATGTATGAAAACAAATAAAATATATATTTAAAAGAAGCAAAGCTATCATTTTTTGAGTGAAAATCACGTATTTAATTGTTCTTCAAAATGATCAAATCTAATTAATGTGTCCTGTGCAGTTATCAAATATAAACAATTTTTTTTGTTAGTATTTGGTGTTTGAAGTTTAGCATAGGGATTTATTTAGTAAGGAAATTATGCTCATTTGATTAATTCGCTACAACTTTAACACTCTTTTTTATCTTTTATATTCAATTCATTAAAAAATAAACAAGATCACAGGCTTCACATTTAAAAGTTGACATCTTTATCATTTGATGCTAGGCTGAAGATCTGGTACAAAGATTGTCTGACCTCGAGAACTCTGCTTCATGTGATGCTTCTGTTAGAGAAAGGATTGCTGCATTGCCGCCCGAAGTATCTGATATTAGTCACCTAGACAAGATACAAGGTTAGCTTTTGGACTACTTTCAGATTTTATCCTTCATCCTCACACTACTGTAGGGGTCAGTAAGAAGTGCATTTTGGGACATAAGAAAGGGAAAAAATTTCATTTTTAATGTACTTTGCTAATTTTTAAAAAAAAATTGAATCAAAATTTCACCATACAAAAATACAGATAATTGAAGATTTAATGAAAATGAATGCACTTTGGGACCGGTTACACTTACAATTAAGGTTGTTAAGACCGCTCGTTTTTGAGGTCCGACTAACCGTTCATAAAAAGACCGGTTAACCAGTTAACCGCTCGTCCTTATATCCCTAATGTTTTGAGACCCATTTGAGAACTAACAAGAGAATGTTGTCGCATGGCATCAAAGCCCGCTTCCCCCCGCTTGCGTTCAGCTCTTTCCGCATGCCCCTCAATGCAAAGCATTTTTTTTAATCCAAAAAAATAACTAAACAGTGATGGTTAATTGTCTTTTTTATATTTTATTTTGGGTACTCGTAGTTCACCGGTCTAAATAAGAGGACAGGTTCAATAGTTCGTTAAAGTTAGCAAGGTTTTTTCATTAGTTTCAAAAAACCAACGCCTCGCCCCGTCCGTTGTGACGTCATGTTTACCTCCCTTGTGTGTGATACCGATCAACTCGCATATTACAATTAATAATATAATTATAAAGCTACGGAGTAAACTATGATAGAATGGAATTTATTTAAAAATACATTATTTTTCGATCGTCAACTCGCCAGAATAATTGAATTTTGCGACGCACATGTTCCCCCTCCCCGTTTTTTGTCTGTTCAAATAGGGTTTGAGCTACACTCGGCGTACTATTACTACTATTAATGTGGTAATCAAATGCCTTTGACTAGCAGGAAAACTGTCACTAAAAGACCGAACTCGAATTTGTGGGCCGATTAATCGCCCGGTATCTTTGCTACGTCTTTCAAATACCTCTCGTTATATAGGTACATGTACTTCACTAAGCGGTGTGCGCCGATAAGTTTTTGAATGCCTGAACTGAAACAGACTATAAACCGGTGATCAGAAAATGCGGATAGGTCACGGGGTCATATGCTCTTATAGCTTTCTTTGTCTTTATAAGAAACAGACTATAATTAATATAAATAGAAACAACCTCGGCCTTGACCGTTGTTGACATCTAACGCGCAATGTGTTAGCTATCGTACAGTCACCGCGACAAAGCGAGAGAGAGAGGCGTGTTACCGCTTGTGTTGTTTTTTTTCACTACGTTATCGCTAGGTTTGTTGTTGTTGTTGTTTTCTTTTGGGTTAGGCGGTCCTACGGTCATGATTAAAGATGACCGGCCGCTTAGTGAAGTACATGTACCTATATTACGAGAGGTATTTGAAAGACGTAGCAAAGATATCGGGCGATTAATCGGCTGGATCTTGGTATCGCTTTAACTAACCGCGACAAAGCGAGAGGGAGAGGTGCGAGGCGCGTTACCGCTTGTGTTGTTTTTTTCACTGCGTTATCGCTAGTTTTTTTTTGTTTTTTTTTTTGTTTGTTGTTGTTTTCTTTCGGGTTACACGGTCCTACGGTCCTGAATAAAGTTGACCGGTCCTGGTCTGAGGACCGGATAACCGGTTAACCGTTAACAAGCTTACTTACAATTATAAATAACTCATTTGGTCAGAACAGTTAAATTCATCATTTCCTTCATCTTATGACCTCATCTGCTTCTTGAAAATGGATGATTTAATTCAAAATCAACTTTATGTAGTTCTGCAGCTATCTCTTCATTGAATTCGTTACTGATGAAACTAATATCTGACTTGCAGTTTGAACCCATCTTTGGGGCCTATTGCCATAATGCTTAGATTTTCTATTAACAAAGAACCAGTTTTAAAAAAAAAATTGAAAGCATTGTAAAGAATAGATACAGTTAAGCACACAACCATGTTACTCCAACAGGCCCTTGGTAATTCCTTATAAATAAATGTTATTAAAAGGCAACATTGTAACTGATCTCTTTCTTATTGTTGAGGCAGGCTTTAATGTAAATGAAAAGCTGTAACAAGACAAGACAAGGCTAAAAAAAGATTTAGGGCTTATTTTACTTACAAATTATATTGTTAAAATTGTTAAAACAAAGTATGGTTTTTATTTAGAAAGCAAAGAATGTTGTTTTAACATAAGAGAACATTTTTTTAAAGCTAGTAATAAAATGTACACAAATAAGTAAAAGACATTTATCACTTAAGTTTTTGTGGTATAAAAAAAAAAAGTAACTGAGGCAATCATAGCAAAGATTACATTCATTTCTGTTTGCCCATTTTTTCAGACCGTGAATCTGCCGACAGATTATCTGAAAAGGTGGATGAAGCTGCTCTTTTATTAAATGAGTACAATCGTCGGCTGGTCGCTGAGCTTGAGGAAAGAAAGAAAGTGGCACGAATGCTGAGGTCATTTATACTTTCCCAACAAAAGCAGGTGAAAGAAACAGAGAAGAGTTTGCAGGTAATGTGAACAATGTAACCCAAACCCTAGTATTGCCAAAATTATATTTTCAAGCATTTTTTCTGAACTAATTTCACATTTCGTATGACTTACACATCAGTAGAAGATAATGCACAGCATAATGTGAAGGATAAAATTTGTTTTGTTTCTATGTCCTCAATCTAATTTAGGCACAAGATCAGTATTCTCATCATTACTTAAAGATTTCATTGTTATTTTGTTGAAATAAATCTGGGTGACGGTATAACTTGATTGATTTGATCAATTTGGAAACTTTAAAAAAACTTAAGATGAAGATATTAATGAGCTGGCCACCTTGTTTTATTCTAGTGCAGTGGTCCTTGCTTGAGTGCCGTCATTTTCCTCAATTCTTTTAATGTTTAACAATGAATTTCGAAATGTTGTATTCATCCTCCTCTTTAAAAAAAATCTGTAAAAATACATGATAACTGAATGGATTAAATTTTTAAAAAATGTGGGACTTTAATCTCAAATATTTCAAAACATTATTTATTTTATTAATACTTATTTAAACGTGTAGGTAGGAGAGTATTACTTTCTTTAACTCAATAGCTCCTGAAGGGCTACTTCCGTATCTAAACCATATTCCGGACAAAAGGGAAGCAACTTTGTTAAGCTTTTGATTTCATGAGGAAAATGCTTTTCTTTTCTAAAGAAATTAATTTATCTTAAAAAATAAAATGATTAACACATCCAGGGATGAATAAGTTTAATGATAATATACTGTGAAATAATGACGATTAAAGACCGATATCATGATTTTTGACACCTCAGGTCAATACACACTCGATAGAGACGCGTCAAACTAATACACACATAGATCGAAAGTGAAACAAGATAAAAACATCCGGTAATTTTTATTGAAATCTTGTAGAATCACACAAAAGCCGGAAGTCTCGAGGAAAGAGAGATTTCGATGCTATTTTTAACGAAAAATGCGAGAATGCGTCACTATTCGAACAGATGCATTAGGATGCATCCGTACGGACCTCTATAAGGACGCATTTAGTCGCATCAGGAGCTAATGAGTTAATGCGCTGAATGAAGAACAATTTCTTTGGCTTATACCAGAATGTTACTGATCCCTGCTACCCTAAGTCTCATAGATACACTATCCTTATAAAAGCTATGCTCTCAGGTGGGTTAAGGTTTTTAAATATTGGAGGATCTAAAAAAAATGTATGAATTCAGATATAAACAATAAAATAGGTTTGCCCCCCTTTCTCTTATTTTGTGCTTACCACCTTTATACCTGATACCTGCATCCATCACCAACTTAATGTCAGCCCTGTATACCATGTAGAGTTTCTATCACCATGTTTATTCCATGACCCCATCATCTGATGCATGAATCATCAAGTCTTAACACATGTGCACACTCAACTATCTCTTGCCCTACCCTATTACATAGAGGCTGCGTCGACAGCAGCGCCATCGCCACCACTGATGTATTCAATCGTCTGAATCTACAGGACTTTAAAGACAAGCTGTACAAAGTGACCAGCGTCCGGCAGGAGCTGCTGTCTCACATCCAGAACCTCCCTGACCTCACCCTGCTTCCTGATGTGACTGGCGGCCTGGCTCCTCTACCTTCTGCAGGAGATCTGTTCTCCTTGCAAAATTTGTGAGATCCGCAAATTGTTAGATTTTAAATGTCCTGTTAATGACCCACATATTGTTAGATTTTAAATGTTCTGTTAATGACGTGTACATTGTTAGATTTTAATATTTCTGTTTGATGAATTTCATGCTGCTTTGAAAGATAGTAATTTTTGTGTATGTGCTAATGTGCCTATGTTTAGTTCAGATGTAACTCTCTAGTGACACTTGTAATTGATCATTATAAAACACAAGTGTGACAAACTTGAAATTTCAAAGATTTAATCTGTGTGAAAACCAGTGCCATTGTCTTTGTGAGTCTGTGGGTGTACACACAAAATTAATGATGTTAGATGGACTTGGCTGTTTAACTTCTTTCATAAAGCCAATGACTGCTAACAATGGCGCTGTGTAGAATAACTGATCATAAATTTGCCAAATTTTATTGATGAAAAAGTTACTCAGATTAGGATCTTGTAACTTTTCTTTAGCCTACATTATGACTTGCAACTTATTTCTTGATATTTTCAAATCACTGAGCTTTTCTCTGCCACAGATATGTTTTTTTAAAATGCACACTTAAACTAACTTCCTAATTCTTGTCAGCAAAGTAAAATAAACAAAGTTGGTTACAAGCACAATTATGACCACCAGTAGAATAATTCTATGGACATTTGATGTATATATTCTTTGATTCATAACTTTTTACAAAGCCATTGCAGGCAACTTTGTTTATTTTTAAAATCAATATAAAAAAATATATCCTCACAAACATTATTTATAAAAATTTATTTAAATATTTTTTGCCCCTTCTTTTGATCTTATTTGATTTTTCTTGTCCTTGAATTTGAAGCTATGTAGGAGATCCTGGGTTGTCCCCCTTTAAATTAAACCAAAATCTTCTGTGTTATTTCTCTTCAAGGATGTCCTGATTATATTAAAGATGTTATATTTTTTGTTAGTCTGGCTGTTTGTGAAGGATGAATGTGGCCCTTAATGGAAAATGATTTCTGCGGATAGAGTAAGTCAATTTTATAAGATATCTTTTTTGTATCTTAGGTGCAATGGTTTAGTTTAAAATTTTAAAAATTAAATTCAATAAAAGTATTTTTTCCCAAGACACTTCTCTTACAATAACTCTGTGAATAATAATTCTATTTGCTTATTTGCACATGTTTTCTTGTTGTAATTATTTGGTCATAAAGTTAAACTTGAAAGTAATTATTTGAAATTATTAAACAGTATAACATTGATCCCTGTTGTGGAAAGATATTGCATGTGGGAAATAATGGGCTCAGTTTTTAGTTTAAGGAAGGCGATACATGTTTGAATAATTTTAAAGTTGCTGATGTGTATGATGAGGATGAGACTGAATAAGTTTTACAGATTGATGATGAGTTGGATGTTGTTAATATAAAGCAGCTATATGGGTGGGAGTTGCCCCATTTCTCAGAATGATTTCATTATTTTTCACCCAAAATCTTGTTAAGTTCATTGACCAGAATTTATTATGAAATAAACTGTTGCTGGTTTTAACCCCATTTGTTTTTGTTTTGTTTTTAAACACTTTATCTAATTGGTTGTTTTTTAAGTGTCTGAGCCATACAACCGACCAAACGACAGTGCAACCTTGCTGGAAAAACTTTGGATCGATTTTTAACCCACTTTCTTGCAAGCTAGTGAGCTGAAACTTTGCAGGCAGACTCATGCCAATGATAAAAATGATGTATCAAAATTTCAAATCAATCGAATGGATAGTAAATGAATTTTTTTTTTTTTTTTGTAATCTCTTTATATCATGTTAATTTTTTGAGATTGAGTGTTGTGGTGCGTAATATACTCAACAACCTTTCATGTCGTGCAATAGGGTGCGCATTACATTGACAGTACTTTTAAAAAATATATTAACAATTGGTGCGCATTAAGTTTAAAATGTCTTACACGACTTATCTATAATTTTGTGTTTTGCCCTGCGTATTTTATATAATGAACATCTTTATATCTATGTCTCGTATATAAAGGATTTATAGTGAAAAACTTGGTTTATTACGTTTTTTTTTTAAATGTTCAAAATATTGTAGTTAGAAGATAAATCAACAACTCACAATGTCCTTAACATAAATTAACTTCCTCTCTAGAGCAATCTCATTAGCTAAGCCATAAATTTTAGATGACTTATAGGGCCCTTAAAGAACAAAAGAAGAGTTGGGTGGTGCACCATCTATAGTTTCTCAACATGTGGTGCACCATCTATAGTTTCTCAACATGTGGTGCACCATCTAGTTTCTCAACATGTGGTGCACCATCTATAGTTTCTCAACATGTAGTGCACCATCTATAGTTTCTCAACATGTAGTGCACCATCTATAGTTTCTCAACATGTGGTGCACCATCTATAGTTTCTCAACATGTGGTTCACCATCTATAGTTTCTCAACATGTGGTGCACCATCTACAGTTTTTCAACATGTGGTGCACCATATATAGTTTCTCAAAATGTTTGTGCACCATCTATAGTTTCTCAACATGTTTGTGCACCATCTATAGTTTCTCAACATGTTTGTGCACCATCTATAGTTTCTCAACATGTGGTGCACTATCTATAGTTTCTCAACATGTCACCATCTATAGTTCCTCAACATGTGCTTCACCATCTATAGTTTCTCAACATGTTTGTGCACCATCTATAGTTCTTCAACATGTGCTTCACCATCTATAGTTCCTCAACATGTGGTGCACCATCTATAGTCTCTCAGCATGTCCTTCGCCATCTATAGTTCCTTAACATATTTATAGTTTCTCAACATGTGCTTCACCATCTATAGTTCCGCAACATGTGATGCACCATCTATAGTTTCTCAATATGTGCTGCATCATCTATAGTTTCTCAACACATGGTGCACCATCTATAGTTTCTCAACATGTGGTGCACCATCTATAGTTTCTCAACATGTGGTGCACCTTCTATAGTTTCTCAACACGTGGTGCACCATGTATAGTTTCTCCGGCCTTGATTTTAATAGATATTTTTTTTTCTTTTTAAATAATTTTTATAATAATTACTTCTCTATTATTTTAAGGGATGAAAAACTAACTCTTCTGGTTATTTGAAACCTCCAAAGCATATATTATTTAGATTAGTATATTAAACATATTACTTAAAAAAACTTTTTTAGACAAACATTGGAACAAGCATTTTTAAAAATAAAATTTTGGGGTGGGGGTGAGAATCCAGTTTACTTTCGTAAATTATCACGGCTTGGAGTCAAAACAAAGCAAGCTCCTATCGTGCCATGCAGCATACACAAGTTTCTATAGCGTTGTCCACTTAACTACCCGTTATTTATTCCTGGCAATTTATTCAATGAGGTTTTCAATTGATTCACACGTATTATCTGACCAACTTCTGACAAACTACAATGCATTTTGATACAACTTTTCCCTCTAAAAATGAAACAAAAATCGTAAAACACAAAAAAGATGTTGGTTGTTTGAATGAATCAATGGCAGGAAGTTAACAAGTCTTTGAAAGACGCGGCCATTATTTACCGGTGGTTATCAGTAGAGAGGAGCCAATCAATGTTTTTTTTTTTGTAATTTACCTTCTCATTCCCTACTTCACTCCTATCGCGACCATGTTAAACAAGTTCCTAATCTAAATGTTTTTTAAAGTATGTTTTAGTTGTTCAAAGATTTTTACTGTAATAACAAAAACATATTTTTTTTTTCTTTGAAAATAATTTGGCTTGATTTAATTTTTTTTAATGTTAAAGGTTTGGTTTGTAAATGATCGGTGATGTAATAAAAGGTGTTGTCGCTCCTTGCTGCAAAAATTTAACTAACTCGCGTCCATTCCATTGTGTAGGCCTAGCAGAAAAACTGATTTTATAAGACATACAAAGTTGTCAGTATGTAAGGTTTATCAATTAAAAAGTTACTACCGTCACCAAAGTTCGCTTTATCCTGAATGATTGCGCGGCCACGCAGAGGTTTAGAATTAATATCATCAATATAACTAATATTATCAACTGTGTGTAGTCAGTGTAATATGTGCGACTGGTTGACAATAATTTTCTACTTGGTACTTGGTTTTTTTTTTTTAATTTTTTTTTTAAAATTGTTGGCAACCCCTACTTGATTTAAATGGCTATGGACTAGGGATCATGGAAGTATGCTCACTGACACTTACGACGATGAAGATTGAATAAATTAATTACTGTTAGTGTTAGTAATGCTTATAAATAGGGCAGTGGCTATTGAGACGCTAACCTCTCTATAGCCTGTGGGCTATAGAGACGCAAACAAAATAAGTATTTGGCGCTATTATTATAATGATTGCACCGCTATATAAGCAACCCATTGGGTATCATTGTCTTTCACTCACTTTGATTTTAGTCATCCATTATATTGAAAAGACAATAAGATAATATTTTTCTACTGTTAGTGTTAATATAGTATAGTATCCCAATTATTATAACTTGGATTTTTTTCATAAAAAATGAACATCAGCGATCAGTTTTCAAGTTTTGTGGAATTTGAAGAACGCTTGAAAGAAATACAAATACAAGCAGAAACAAATGTTCAGTTTGTTAAGTAAGTATATGATTATATGATTATGATTGATGACAGTATAATAATTATAAATTATAATAATAATAGTTATTATAAGTTCCCTAAAACTTTATTTTTGCCTATTTCCTATATTTTGTTATTATCAACTGGACGGATTTAAATTCCTAATTCCTATTTAATTTCATTTTAGGCGTGATAGCAAGCTGATTTCAAGTATGCGAAAAATATTAACAAAGAAAAATATGAAGGAGAGTTTAAAATATTATAAATTAAACTTATCCTGTGTACATGGTGGACATGAGTATGTGTCAAAAAGTAAAGGAATTCGACCTAAACAGTGGTAAGCATGTTAAACTTATTAAATGTTGATAAATAAAATATGTGTAAAAAATGAAAATAAATTTTTATACTTGTACTATAAAATATCACAAGTCAAAAACGTATGTATTCGTTTTCTATTTTTAACAGCTCTTACAAGTTAGATTGTCCTGCCCTCATAAAACTTGGTTTGACAGAAGATGGTGAGCACATGATTGTCAAAAGTGTCAATAATGAACACAATCATGAAATTTCGAAGGTACATGTAATGGTTTAACTATTTTTTTTAATATATAAATATAATCATCAACTGTCAATATGTGAATAATTATTATTGTTAAATGAATAATATTAATATTATAATTTTGGTTTCAGAAAACATATCAGCATCTTCCTATGCAGCGACGATTAAATAATGAAAAAAAGAAAGAAATAGGCCGCATGATTGAGGCAGGCTGCAACAAGAAGAGGCTTCAGAGCTCCTTAGCCAAGGAAGGTCAAACAGTTATCCTGAAAGACCTACACAATCTTTCTCGGCGAGTCTCAATCAAAGAAACTGATCAAGTTGAAACTGTTATCAATATGCTAAAGATGCAGGAAGGAGGAGATGTTTTTGTCTATTCAGAGGAGTCAAGTGTACGGGAATGTAAGGAGGTTGTCGCTATTGCCTACCAAGATAAAAATATGAAGGATATGTTTAGCAGTTTTCCAGAGGTTCTTTTTATAGATGCAACTTACAGACTGAATAA
>MUZC01001337.1:53997-56497 GCA_002072015.1 Radix auricularia
AAATTTCAGCCGAATGCGCCCCACGTTTTTAGTTTATTTTCTTCTTTTTAGTTCACAAAACGTGGTATCTTTAAAACTTGTTTTTAAATATTTTTATTTAGCATATGTATCCGTTTGCTGTTGTTGACTTTCACGTGCCACCGGAGTTCACCCCGTGACAACATCCAAATGGTATTAAAAAGTTTGGCGCTTGTGAGGTGTTTGGTATAAAAATAAATAGAGGTACAAAAGATTTATTTCAAACCACGCTTTTATAAGTGGCCTAAGAAGCAGAAAATCAATAAAACTTATAAGTTCAAGCATTATGATTTAATATGTTTAAAAACGTGGGGCAGGTTCATCAAAATCCCATTTTACATTAGAAATACAACACAAAGATCGGTGTTCGCTATGAAAATTAAATATTTAAAATTTAGCTGGAAGAAGAGAGATGAATGAATGAGAGAATGAGTGAACTGCATCTGTAAACCATCATAAGAAAAGACGGCGCGAAGTGTATCAATTTATTTTTAGAGTGTGTATTATTCTGAGAATTGTGTGTAAGTATCTTGAATTCGTCACAGAGTTCAAAGGTTACAGTAATCTGTATCGGATATTGTTGACTACAGAAAATAGGAGCATTTAATCCAAGCCAAGGTATTTCTGATTAACACTCTTGTTTTCTAGGCTTGACCTTGAACTTTTTTCTTCATTAAAACTGTTTTTGTTTGCAAAGGATTTGATCCAATAAAAGACTTCTTTGACAAGATTCTGCTGTAGAGCTCAATGTCTTATATAAAGAGGTCTTCGACCCGGAAGCTGTTTTCTGATTATATAGATTCCTTTACTAGACTGCTATACTCACTCTCAGTACAGAATCCAATATCTATCAATATCCTGCAGGTAAACACAAAGGTAGTGATTATAGCCTTGTCAGGACGACCCAATATGCGGCTGCATACGCGCTCATTCACTTCTGGTTATTGCTATTCTTGGTAACATTTTTTTTATAAGGTTAAAAATTTCATTGGTGAATGTGTGGCTGTGTGGTCGTATTCATAATTAGATAGTACGCTACATCGCAGGTACGGGGTTCGCATTTTCATGATGCCTATTTTTTTTTTTTAAATTTTATTTTAAACAATACTACATGAATTGATAATGAATAAGATTTTTTTTATTTAATGGTTTGTTTTGATGTTAGGTTTAGGGATATACTTTAGGGTTACGTTAAGTGATAGTTTTTAGGGTTTGGGTTAGGTTTAGTGATAGCTTTTAGGGTTTGGGTTAGGTTTAGTAATAGTTTTTAGGGTTTGGGTTAGGTTTAGTGATAGCTTTTAGGGTTTGGGTTAGGTTTAGTGATAGTTTTTAGGGTTTTGGGTTAGGTTTAGTGATAGATTTGAGAGATTGTTTGAATGCACATATAGAATCGGAGGTTCAATGAAAGGCGCAGTGAATACTTGTAACTCTTCAATTTTATAAACATCATTTTATTAACAATGTTACTAAGAATAGCAATAACCGGAAGTGGACGAGCGCGTATGCAGCCGCATATTGGGTCGTCCTGACGAGGCGATAATCACTACCAAATACAAATTACTTGACGGAGTCTCAAAACACAGGCAGAAAAACAGGAAATATTAGATTGTTACATAAAGATATACAATAATTCAATGAATGGCTTTGAAATATCATTAAAAATTATCACCTTGCTATAATATGAAAATAAGTTGATACATTTCTATATAATCGATTATCTATCATCCTACTAACGCTGCGCTGCGTCTATTGAAACATTAAAAATGGACATTTGTAGCAGGGTCAACTTTAGAAGAGATATTGGCAGCACGAACAACTTTAGCAGCGGCATTAATAGCAGGGACAACTTTAGAAGGGACATTGGTCAACTTTGAAAGCAACAATGGTAAAAGGGACAACTTTAGAAGGTACGTTGGTAGCAGGGGCAACTTTTAAAGGGATAATGGTAACAGGGACAACTTTTAAAGGGATATTGGCAGCAGGGACAACTTTTAAAGGGATTTTGGCAGCAGGGACAACTTTTAAAGAGATATTGGTAACTGGGTCAACTTTAGAAAGGACATTAATAGCAGGGACAATTTTAAAAGAGACATTGGTACCAGAGACAACTTAAAAAGTGACATGGGTAACAAGGACAACTTTTAAATGGATATTGGTAGCAGGGACAACTTTAGAAGGGACATTAATAGCAGGGACAACTTTAGAAGGGACATGGGTAACAAGGTCAACTTTTAAATGGATATTGGTATCAGTGTCAACTTTTAAAGGGATAATTGTAACAGAGTCAGTATTTGACGGCAGTTTGTCAAAAGGTTCAGCTAAAGGACATGTGCTAAAAGATCCAAGTTTTATTTACTTAACCATATAGGTCTATTATATGAATAAGTAACAAAAGACAATGACAACTGAAAGAAACTAATGTTTGTAAAATATTTTTATTTTCCACCTTCTCTCACTAACCCTTAAACTTCTAGAGTTTATT
>MUZC01001337.1:58997-74701 GCA_002072015.1 Radix auricularia
AACGTTATGGTTAAAACCTGTGTTGCTATATGGAGCTGAGACATGAAGAACAACGGCCTTAAACCTGACCAGAATCCAGTCCTTCATCAACAATTGTCTATGAAGGATTCTCAAAATGCACTGGCTGGACAATATCAGCAACAGGAACTGTGGCAGCGGACGAATCAGAAGCCCATTTAGGAAGAGATTCTTCAAAAGCGGAGGAGGTGGATCGGTCATACACTAAAAAAACCTGCTTCGAATACAAGGCAATCTCTGAAATGGAACCCATGGGGTAAACGGAAAAGAGGCCGTCTAAGAAACACTTGGTGCCGAGAATAGGAGGCAGACTTCAAGAGAATTGGCCATGAATGGAAGATCCTGCAGAAACCGGCCAAGGATAGAGATGGCCGGAGGTCTCTTGTAGGTGGCTTATGTCCTAGGAGGAAGTGCAGACGCCGATGATGATCTGTGGATGCCCCTCATGTACGAGAAGGCTCAACTCAACTCAATCTTAGACGCAATTAAGGTAAACAATAATTGAGCCGAAATCTGATCTTATATTATCTTATCAGTCACAGATGCTCCATCTATAAAGAAGATTATTGCGTCCTAAGCTCATCTATGGTTTGTGCCTAGTCCTTCATTCTTATAAGAGTTTTAAAATTTTGATAAAGTGTTGGTTATCCTGGTTTCTTCAGGCAACCCAATCCACGCCCGAATTCCGGACGGGAAGAAAGAAAACTTGAAAGAAAAATGTGTTTGTTTTTGCATGCGGGATAAGAAAGGTGTTTCTATCCTTATGTCTATCTGAGGGTTGTATTAAGTTATCTTTGCGTTGCATTTCTAAATTAGAATTAATTGCTGAATACTTACTACTTTACTCTTGGTTCTTCTAACCTGTAGTGCAGTGGTTCCCAAACTTTTTAGACCCATGGACCCCTTTTATAGTCAAAACTTTTCCACGGACCCTTCCCCCTTCCTAAGTGATAAAAAACTGCATAAATGCATAGTGCAAGATTACAAAGCCAAATAGCAACATTTTGACATTTATTGAAATTATTTGAAATTATAACTTTTGTTTTAAAATAAAATTGAAAACAGTTAATAGCATGGATGATTATAATGAGATTTTATTATTGTATTTATGACCGACTCAATGTTTGTGAGTAGCTACCGAAAATCTACCAAATAGAAATACGGGAAAGCAGTCAACAACTTCCGTACAATAAACATAATGCAGGAAAGAAATTGGGTTCTGATTTTTTAACCAGAACTTGTGGTATCCTAGTTCAAACTTTAGTTTAAGTTCCTCATTTCATAAAGTTGCCCATTGTATTAGTATGGATTTATCTGAGATGCGGATCTGAGTTTTCTGCCATGCTGAAAGAGGCCTTCAAAAACGAGGACGTTGTCGTAAAACCAGGGGCGTCGCTAGGGTTGGTGTCACCCGGGGCGGTAGCTCATGGTGTCACCCCTCACGACTTAAGGGGGCGTCCATATATGACGTCACGTGACGTTGCCGATTTTTACCCCTACCCCCCGCGTCATACGTTGTCAGAATAAAACTTAGACCCCCACCCCTTTTTTACGACTTGACGTCACAAAGCTTTGAGAACCCTCTCCCCGCCCNNCCCCAAAAAAAAAAAAAAAAGAAATAAAATACTCCGTATCTTCTAAATGAAAATTATAATGTGGCAAATTAATTTTTGTCAAATAAATTTGAATTTAGTTTACACTCTAATATAACAACACGTGTGAAGGCATACAAAACGTCATTAAATAAATTGTTAACAATCAAATATTTAAATGGAACATTTTCTTATATAGTTGCGAGTTTTGAGGTGATTTTACATTTTTTAAACACACCCCTCCCTCTCGTCACACATCGTCACAGATGCGTGACACCCCCCCCCCTAGGAACGTGACGTCATTTATGCGCGGCTCCTAATCCACAGAACTCCTCTCAGTCTTCCAGTGCCAAAAAAGGGAATATAAATAATTTTACTTTTTTTTGGTCACCCGGTGAGGTCAGCATCTCTCGCTCCCCTCTAGTGAATTAAGTTTAAAAGAGAAAACAATTCCTTATCATAGGGAAATTTAAAAAAAAAAAAAGATAAAACAGGAGAGAGAGAGAGAGAAAGAGAAGAGAGAGAGAGAGGGGGGGTGTAAATTACCAAAATGGCGTAAATATCCAGACTAACTCCTAAGCATCTTTCTCGCCTACAACACAACAAAGTGTATTCTTTCCACCACGCACCCGGAACATAAAAGCAGTTAATGACATACAAAGTATTTGAAATATAGAAAACAATTCCTTACCCAGTGTAAAACATTTTTTTTAAAAATTACGGAATAACGCGTAATATTATTCCTTATGGACCCGCGTTTGTAAGCACAAAACAGCTCAGTGGGGTTCAATGTTTTCTCCAAGGTTTGCCGTGTGTTGTGCTAAATAATAATATTAAAAAAAAAACAACTTGTGTGTAGCAGCAAAGTTTAAGAGTTTACCATTTTTAGTTTGCAAATTTTTGGCATCTCACCAAAAATACATGCACCAATTTGATCGATATATTTAAATGTGAAAAAAATTGTTTAAATCAAAATAATATTGTAGATTATATGTAGATTATCTATACTAATAAAAGGGAAAGCACTCACTGACTGACTGACTGATTCATCACTAATTCTCCAACTTCCCGTGTAGGTAGAAGCATGGAACTGTGGGAAGTTGTTGGGTACTCTCTTACTACGACAATTGGCGAAAAATAATTTTTAAAATCTAACTCTTGTGGAGCCGGGGGCCCAAAAACTTTTATTTTCTACATCACTAAGTCTCCAACATTCCGTTTACGAAGAAGCATGAAACTTTGGGAAGTTGTTGAGTACAACAAGAATTGGCGAAAAAGAATTTGAAATTCACACTCATGGGGGCCGGGGTCCCAAAAATGTTTTTGTCCTTATATAAGATATATACTAATTGAAAATCAATAATTCTTCTATTTCCTGTGTAGGTAGAAGCATGAAACTTTAGACATTTTTGAGTACATGCTTTCGACGATAATTGGCAAAATAGAAAATTAATTTTACCACTCAGGGGACTGGGGCCCCGAAAACCATTTTTTTCATCATATGAGCTATGTATACATCATCCGGCATCCTTCCGTCTCGCGAGACGATGGTGCATCACCGTTGGGTTGGGTTGCATTTTCTCGAGTGGCTGTGCAGTCCTATCCTTGAGTGACAGTCTTTGCCACAGTTTTTACACACGAGTTCTGTGCTTCCAAATGTTTTGGCCTTTCTTCTGTCTGCAACCTCCTCCATTCTTCGCTCCTCGGCTACTATGACGCCCTCTTTGACAACTGTGCGCCACGTAGATCGGTCTTCTGCCTTACACTCCCAGTCACTTGTATGTATTTTGGCTGCCTTCATGTCCCTTTGACAAACATCTTTAAATCGCAAGCGTGGGCGACCTGTTTTTCCTCTTTCCTGAAGCAAGTTAACCATATAAGAGGTCCTTCGGGATGCGGCCGAGGCTCATTCTTTTGACATGTCCTAGCCACCTCAGGCGTCTTTCACTAAGAATTGAGAACATGCTTTGGGTATTGGCCAGCGTTGGGACCTCACTATTAGGCACTTTTTTTGTCATTTAATACCAAGGATGCGGCGCAAGCATCTTAAATGGAAGCTGTTAAGCTTACGCTCTTGTGATGTATAAGTGGTCCATGTCTCGCTCCCATATAGTAGTGTACTGATGACACAGGCTCGATAGACGCACAGTTTGGTTTTCTCCGTTAGCTTTGTGTTTTGCCAGACCCGCTTATTTAGTTTAGCCATTGTTGCGGCTGCCTTGCCAATTCTGCTGTTTATTTCTTCTTCAATGGACAGAGTATTGGAGACCTTGGATCCCAAGTAGGTGAAGCTGTCCACAACCTCCAAGTTTTCATTATCGATATTTATGGTAGGAGGAGGTCGAGTGTCTTGGGCCATGATGTTTGTCTTTTTCAAGCTGATTTGCAGACCAAATTCTTTGCAGGCATTGGAGAAGCTTGACACGAGTTGTTGCAATCCAGATTCTGTATGTGCTGTTAGTGCCGCATCATCCGCAAATAGTAGCTCTCGAATTAGGACATCCGTCGTTTTGGTCTTGGCTCGGAGGCGGGCAGTGTTGAAAAGTCCTCCATCAGCTCTGGTATGTAACCAGATTCCCTCACTCCTATCCTTGAATGCGTATCGAAGAAGTACAGAGAAGAATATTGCGAAGAGTGTTGGTGCGAGTACACAACCTTGTTTAACTCCGCTGCTGACAGGGAAGGCCTCTGACTTAGCTCCATCGAACTGCACTGTGCCAAGCATATTTTCATGGAACTGTCTGATGATGGCAAGTAGGTGAGGGGGACAGCCAATTTTTGCCAGTATTTGGAATAGCCCGTTGCGACTGACTAAGTCGAAGGCTTTTGTAAGGTCCACAAATGCAATGTATAGTGGCATCTGCTGCTCTCTGCATTTTTCCTGGAGCTGTCGTATGGAGAACACCATGTCTATGGTAGACCGACCGGACCGGAAACCACACTGAGATTCTGGATAGACGCGGGATGCTAGGCTTTGTAAACGTNTTAGTATAACGCGGGCAAAGGTCTTTCCTACAATACTAAGGAGTGAAATGCCGCGATAATTATTGCAATCACTCCTATCACCTTTGTTTTTATATAGTGTCACTATATTTGCATCCTTTAGGTCTTGGGGGATGTAGCCCTGTTCCCAGCAGAGGGACAGAATCTCGTGCAATGGTTGGAGTAAAGCTGTCTTGCCACTCTTTAGAACCTCTGGTGGTATTCCATCATTCCCAGGCGCTTTTCCACAAGCTAGACTGTCAATTGCTTTGCTCAGCTCTTCCTGTGTGGGCACGACATCAAGTTCTTCCATGAGTGGCATATCTGGGATGTCATCTAGAGCGGTGCTGGAGACTGTGGTAACTGTTGAATACAATTCCAGATAATGCTCAACCCACCGTTTTAGCTGTGCTGCCTGGTCTTGAATAATTTCTCCACTTTTGGACTTTAGGGGAGCAGCTTTTGACGTCAAGGGGCCCGTTGCCTTTTTGATGTTTTCGTACATGACTTTTGCATTGCCCATGTCTGCAGCTGATTGTATACTGGAACAGAGCTTAAGCCAGTAGGTATTGACACATTTACGTGCAACCTTTTGGGCAAGTGACTTAGCTGTTTTTAAGGCATGCAAATTGTCGGGTGTAGGCTTTTCCTTGTAAGCCATAAGAGCTTTCCTTTTTGCTTCAGTGACGGGTTTCATCTCGTCCCAATGTTCATCAAACCAGTCCGTGTTTTTGTGAGATTTTTTGCCAAAGGCTTGTATTGCGGATGTATAGATTGTGTCTCTCAGATGCGTCCATTTGGAGTCAATGGTGACGCATGGGGACATCTTTGAGAGACTTTCCTTCACCTTGTCTTTGAACAGCTGCGCTATCGCAGGGTCTTTCATGCAGGAGGTATTGATGCGTGGACTTCCCCTTTTCTTTGTGTGGTACGAGTTTTTCCTCATTATTCGTACTTTGCTGGCGACAAGGGAATGATCCGTGTCACAGTCGGCACTGTGATAGCTGCGCGTGAGTAGGACGCTAGCTAGTTGTGCACGCCTGGTGATAATGAGGTCCAGCTGGTGCCATTGGTGGGATTGAGGGTGTCTCCAAGATACTTGATGTATATCCTTGCACTTTAAGAAAGTGTTGGTCACACACAAGCCTCGTGAGCAGCACAATTCCAGAAGCCTTTGTCCATTTTCATTTAACTTTCCTCTTCCAAATAGTCCAAGGCAGGTGGGCCAGGCTTCGTGGTCGCTCCCCATTCTAGCATTGAAATCTCCTAGGAGATAGATTGCCTCGTCTTTATGGATGCTGGCTATTGCCTGGTCTAACGCTCCATAGAACTGGTCCTTCTCTTCCGGAGTTGAATAGAGTTTTGGGGCATACACACTAAGAATGTTTGCTGGGCCCGCATTTGTTCTGAGTCTTAGAGTGAGGATCCTCTCCGTGCCTGATGACGGGGGTTCAATGGATGGTAGAAGAGTGTTTTTAACAGCGAAACCCACACCATGCTGTCTAGGTTCGTCTTTCGGTCTGCCTTGCCAGAAGAAGGTGTAATTGGCCTCTTTGAGTGAACCGTTGTCTGGGAGCCTGGTCTCCTGAAGGCATGCTATGTCAATCTTTAGCCTTTTAAGTTCTCTATCGATTATTCCTGTCCTCCGTGTGTCGTTTATGGACTGCAGATAATCAATGATATATACATAGAAAATAACCAATTCTCCTATTTCCCGAGTAGGTAGACTCATCAAAGGTTGGAGAGTTAATAAATACACTTTCACGGTGCTAGTAGATGAAATATTTTTTTAAAAGTATTTCTTACTGGGGGGCTGTGTGACCAAATTTAAAAACTGAAAATCACTAATTCTCCCATTCCCCGTGTAGGTAGAAAGCATGAAACTCGAGGAAGTTGTTGAACACAATCTCCCGATGATAATTGGCGAAAGAGAACGTTAAATTCCCACTCATAGAGATACTGGGACCCAAAAATAATGGGGACCCAAACAAGTATTTTCCCCCTAATATGAGCTATATAAAAATTGAAAATCACTAATTCTCCTATTTCCTATATAGGTAGAATCATTAAACTTTGGAAATTTTTCGAGTAGAAGCTCCCGACGAAAATATGCAAAAAGAATGTTAGATTTCCCACTAATTGGTAACCAGGGGCCCAAATATATTTTTTCTTCTATTAAAATCCGACTTATCACTAATTCTTCCATTTTCCATGTAGGTAGGAGCATGAAACTTTGGAAAGATATTAAGTACAATCTCCCCATGAAAGTTGGCGAAAGGGAATGGTAAATTTCCACTCAATGCACATTCATGAGGGCCGGGGACGACAAAATGTGTTTTTTCTTTATATGTGCTTTATAAAAATTGAAAATCACTAATTCTCTTATTTCCCGAAAAGGCAAACGCATGAAAATTTGGGGTTTGTTAAATACACTTCCGCGATGGTAGCAGGTGAATAATTATTTAAAATATCCCTTACTTGGGGCTGGGGACCCTAATGTAGTTTTTTTTCCTAATAATAACAATATAAAAATTAAAAATCACTCATTCTCCCATTCCCATGTAGGTAGAAGCATAAAACTTTTGGAAGTTGTTGGGTACCCTCTCACGACGAAAAGTGTGGTAATATAATTTTAAAATTCACACTCATTGGGGCTGGGGCCTCAAAAAGTGTTTTTTCCTAATATGTGCTATTTACAAATTGAAAAGAAGTATTTGTCCTATTTCCTAAATAGGTAAACTCATGTAACTTTGGTGGTTTGTTAATGGCAGCAGGTGATATAATATTTAAAATATCTTTTGCTGGGCACCAAGGACCCAAATATAGTTTTTTTATGCACTCACTTATTCATCACTAATTCTCCAACTTCCCGCGTAGGTAGAAGCATGAAACTTTGGGAAATTGTTAGGTACCCTCTCAAGACTAAAATTGGCGAAAAACAATTTTAAAATTCTCGATCATGTGGGGCTGTGTGCCCAAAACTTTTTTTTTCTCCTTTTATGGGCTCTGTAAAAATTGAAAATTACAAATTTTCCTATTTCCCATGTAGGTAGAAGCATGAAACTTTGAAAATTTTTAAAGTACATGCTCCCAATTATAATTGCAAAAAAATAGTTAAATTACCCACTCATGTGGGCCAAGGCCCAAAAAACGGGGTTTTCCTTACATGAGCTATATAAAAATAGAAAATCACTAATTCTCCTATTTGCCGTATAGGTAGAAGCATGCAACTTTTGTTAATTTTTTGTGTAGAAGATCCCGACAAAAATTGGCAAAACAGAATGTTAAAATTCCTTCTCATGGGGGACCGGGGGCCCAAATATAGTTTCTCTTATATTAAAAACCGACGCATCACTAATTCTCCAATTTTCAATGTAGGTAGGACCATGAAACTTTGGGAAATTGTTAATTACTCTCTCACGACGAAAGTCGGTGTAAAAGAATTTTGAAATACACACATTAAGGGGCGGGGGCCACAAAAAAGTTTTTTTTTCTTATATGAGCTTTATAAAATTGAAAATTCTTATTTCCCGTGTAGGTAAACAAGGAAAAATAATTATATAAATTTTAAAAATTTCCTCTGATGGGTCGCCGGGGGCCCAAATTTTTTTTTCACCTAAAATGAGCTATATAAAACTGAATCAACACTAATTCTCAAAGTTTCCGTGTAGGTAGAAACTTTAAACTTTTCGAAGTTGTTGAGTACCCTCTCCCCCCCGCGATAGTAAGATGCAAAAAATATTAAATCACTTTTGACTAGGGGGATGATTGCAGAAATATAGTTTTTTTTCAAAATGAGTTAAATAAAAAAAGACGTATCTTTAAATTTCCAAGTTATTGTGTACGTAGGAGCTTGAGCGGTTGAAGTTAATATATTTAGTATATCAATCTTGATTCAGATTAAAATCAATAGGTGTTTTGAATTGGTGTTACGCGGGTTCTCAACGCTAACTGAAATCCTAATTTCGCAGCAAAGCGCGGGTAAATTGCTAATAATTAAATAAACAAGAATTATAAAGGTATACTTCTGTTCCGCTGAACAGAAATATACATTTATAAGTTCATTAAGTAACCAAATGCTAACATACCCATATGCTGCTGATCTTTTCTGGGGCACACTGGCGTCTGTCTGTCAATAAGATCCATATTTTATAGACTTTGTCAAGGTTGATCTGATGTCCATCATTCTGACAACATTTAATCCTCATAAGCAAATCTAATTGTAGCTCTTACAAAATATTTCTAGATTATACTTTTCTAGAATTCAGTAAGCTAAATCCACGGTTGCAATGAGCGCTTGAAGCTAGAAATACAGCATAAATATCAAACAGGATGGCAATGTCGCTGAATCATTCGTTAGTCATGACAAACTGAATCACCTCGTCAAAAGTCTGAATTAACCCACATTTTTTTTTCTTCTAGCACTAATCTTAAATGACGATAGTGATCCATACATTTCTCCACAATGGCTTCATAGCTTTTAAGAATAAACTAGGGCACACAGTTCTGTTTGTTTATAACGCTTATATTCACTTAAGTATCAAGTCGCTTTCAAGAAATCGAGATTCCACGTGCCACCTCAGACATTCAGAAAATTTGTGGACTCTATTTGTGTTTTCAGCGTGGGCCTGAATAAATTTTAGCAACCTCTAGCGACCAATGAACATTATCTCCAAGGTGGTGTCCTCTTCATCATCATCATTGTCTGTCGTCCCATCTGGGGCATAGGCCACAAACAAAGGCTCCCAAGCATCCTGGTTCTGTGCAAATCTCTCTAGCAGTGCCCACTCTTTTTGGAGTCTGTCCAATAGCTCCACTAGCTCCATTAGCTCTACTAGCTCCAATAGATTTACTTGCTCTACTAGCTCTACTAGCTCCACTAGCTCTACTAGCTCTACTATCTCCACTAGTTTCACGATCTCTACTAGCTCCACTAGCTCCACTAGCTCTACTAGCTTTACTAGCTCCACTAGCTCTACTAGCTCCACTAGCTCTACTAACTCCAATAGCTCCACTAGCTCCATCAGCTCTTCTAGCTCCAATAGCTCCACTATCTCCACTAGCTCCAATAGCTCCACTAGCTATACTAGCTCCAATAGCTCCACTAGCTCCATTAGCTCTACTAGATCCACTAGCTCTTCTAGCTCCAATATCTTCACTAGCTCTACTAGCTCATCTAGCTATACTAGCACTAATAGTTCCAATAGCTGTACTAGATCCACTAGCTCTACTAGCTCCAATAGCTCCACTAGATATACAAGCTCTACTAGCTCAAATAGCTCTACTAGATCCACTAGCTCTACTAGCTCCAATAGCTCTACTAGATCCACTAGCTCTACTAGCTCCAATAGCTCCAAAAGCTCCAATAGCTCAACTATCTGCACTAGCTCTACTAGCTTTATTAGCTCTACTAGCTTCACTAGCTCTTTAATCTCTACTAGTTCCACTAGCTCTACTAGCTATAATAGCTTTACTAAATCCACTAGCTCTACTAGCTCAAATAGCTCCACTAGCTCTACTAGCTCAACTAGCTCTACAAGCTCTACTAGCTCCAATAGCTGTACTAGATCCACTAGCTCTACTAGCTCCAATAGCTCTAATAGCTCCACTAGCTCTACTAGCTCCAATAGCTCTACTAGCTCCAATAGCTCCACTATCTCCACTAGCTCTAATAGATCCACTAGCTCTACTAGCTCCAATAGATCCACTAGCTCTACTAGCTCCAATAGCTCCACTAGCTCCACTAGCTCTACTAGCTCCACAAGCTATACTAGCTCCACTAGCTCCACTAGCTCTACTAGCTCAAATAGCTCGACTAGCTCCACTAGCTCTACTAGCTCCACTAGCACTACTAGCTCTACTAGCACTACTAGCTCTACTAGCTCCAATAGCTCCACTAGCTCCACTAGCTCTACTAGCTCCACTAGCTTTACTAGATCCACTAGCTCTACTAGCTCCAATAGCTCCACTAGCTTTACTAGCTCAACTAGCTCTACCAGCTGTCCTAGCTCCAACAGCTGTACTAGATCCACTAGCTCTACTAGCTCCAATAGCTCCGCTAGCTCCACAAGCTCTACAAGCTCCAATAGCTTTACTAGATCCACTAGCTCTACTAGCTCCAAAAGCTCCACTAGCTCCAATAGCTCTAATAGCTCCACTAGCTCCAATAGCTCTAATAGCTCCACTAGCTCCAATAGCTCTAATAGCTCCACTATCTCCACAAGCTCTACTAGCTCCACTATCTCTACTATCTCTTCTAGCTCCAATAGATCCACTAGCTCCACTAGCTCTACTAGCTCCACTATCTCTACTAGCTCTACTAGCTCAACTAGCTCTACTAACTCAAATAGCTCCACTAGCTCCCCCAGCTCTACTAGCTTCAATAGCTCCACTATCTCCACTAGCTCTACTTGCTCCAATAGCTCCAATAGCTCTACTAGCTCCGCTAGCTCTATTAGCTCTACTAGCTCCACTAGCTCTACTAACTCCAATATTTCAACTATCTCCACTAGCTCTACTAGCTTAACTAGCTCCACTAGCTCTACTAGCTCAAATAGCTCCACTAGCTCCACAAGCTATTCTAGCTCCACTAGCTCTACTAGATCCTATAGCTCTACTAGCTCCAATAGCTCCACTAGCTCTACTAGCTCAACTAGCTCTACTAGCTCTACTAGCTCCAATAGCTATACTAGATCCACTAGCTAGTAGAGCTCTTGGAGCTAGTAGAGCTTGTGGAGCTAGTGGAGCTATTGGAGCTAGTAGAGCTAGTGAATCTAGTACAGCTATTGGAGCTATTAGAGCTAGTAGAGCTAGGTGAGCTAGAAGATCTAGTGGAGTTAGTACAGCTAGTGGAGCTAGTAGAGCTAGTGGATCTTGTAGAGCTAGTGGAGCTAGTAGAGCTAGTGGAGCTAGTAGAGCTAGTGGAGCTAGTAGAGCTAGTGGAGCTAGTAGAGCTATTGGAGCTAATAGAGCTAGTTGAGCTAGCAGAGCTAGTGTATCTATTGGAGCTAGTAGAGCTAGTGGAGCTATTAGAGCTAGTGGAGATAGTGGAGCTATTGGAGCTAGTAGAGCTAGTGGAGCTATTGGGCAAGTGGAGCTATTGGAGCTAGTAGTGCTAGTGGTGCTATTAGAGCTAGTGGAGCTAGTCGAGCTATTTGAGCTAGTAGAGCTAGTGGAGCTAGTAGTGCTAGTTGAGCTAGTAGAGCTAGGGGAGCTATTGGAGCTAGTAGTGCTAGTGGAGCTAGTAGAGCTAGTGGAGCTAGTCGAGCTATTTGTGCTAGTAGAGCTATTGGAGCTATTGGAGCTAGTTGAGCTATTGGAGCTAGTAGAGCTAGTGGAGCTAGTGGAGCTATTTGAGCTAGTAGAGCTAGTAAAGCTAGTAGAGCTTATAGAGCAAGTGAAGCTATTGGAGCTAGTAGAGCTAGTTGAGCTAATAGAGCTAGTGGAGCTAGAGGAGCTAGTGGAGTTAGAAGAGCTAGTGGAGCTAGTAGAGCTAGTGGAGCTAGGGGAGCTATTTGAGCTAGTAGAGCTATTGGAGCTATTGGAGCTATTGGAGCTATTGGAGCTAGTGGAGCTAGTAGAGCTAGTAGAGCTAGTGGAGCTAGTGGAGCTATTGGAGCTAGTAGTGCTAGTGGAGCTAGTAGAGCTAGTGGAGCTAGTTGAGCTATTGGAGCTAGTAGAGATAATGGAGCTAGGAGAGGTAGTGGAGCTAGTGGATCTATTGGAGCTAGTAGAGCTAGTTGATCTATTGTAGCTAGTAGAGCTAGTGGAGCTAGTGGAGCTAGTAGAGCTTGTGGAGATTTTTTTTTAAAAATTTTATAGTCCCATAACCTTTTTTTCAGAGGTCGTAGAGGATTCTAATGTTTCCATTAGAACATTCTCGGGCTTAATAGACACTGGCGGCGCCCATCCCTCTCCAGGTCAGCGGAGGACTTTCCTAGCGTTAGTCATTTCTCAACATTTTATAGTGGCTATTCGTGGGCTCGATCCCACGCCCCTCAGCTTGTAAGGCGAGCGCTTATTGACTTCGCTACCCAGCCTTGTGGAGATAGTGGAGCTATTAGAGCTATTGGACCTAGTGGAACTATTGGAGCTAGTAGAGCTAGTGCATCTAGTAGAGCTATTGAAGCTATTAGCGCTTCTGGAGCTAGTTGAGCTATTTGAGCTAGTAGAGCTAGTGGATCTAGTACAGCTATTGGAGCTAGTAAAGCTAGTAGAGCTAGTTGAGCTATTGGAACTAGTAGAGCTAGTGGATCTAATAGAGTTAATGGGGCTAGTAGAGCTAGTGGAGCTAATGGAGCTATTTCAGCTAATAGAGCTAGTGGAGCCAGTGGAGCTAGTAGAGCTAGTGAATATAGTGGAGCTATTGCAGATAGTAGAGCTCCATAGGCTCTACTAGCTCAAATAGCTCTACTAGCTCCTATAGCTCCACTAGCTCCAATAGCTCCAATAGCTCTAATAGCTCCACTATCTCCACAAGATCTACTAGCTCCACGAGCTCCAATAGATACACAAGCTCTACTAGCTCTACTAGCTCCACTATCTCTACTAGCTCAATTAGCTCTAAAAGCACCACTAGCTCCATAAGCTCTACTAGCACCACTAGCTCCACTATCTCTTCTAGCTCCAAAGCTCCAATAGCTCAACTAGCTCTACTAGCTTCACTAGCTCCACTAGCTCTACTAGGTCAAATAGCTCCACTAGCTCCACTAGCACTACTAGCTCCAATAGCTCCACTAGCTCTACTAGCTCCAATAGCTCTACTAGCTCCAATAGCTCCACTAGCTCCACTAGCTGCACTAGATCTACTAGCTCCAATAGCTCCACTAGCTCCAATAGCTCCAATAGCTCTAATAGCTCAGCTAGCTCCAATAGCTCTAATAGCTCCACTTTCTCCAATAGTTCTAATAGCTCCACTATCTCCACAAGCTCTACTAGCTCCACTATCTCTACTAGCTCTTCTAGCTCCAATAGATCCACTAGCTCCACTAGCTCTACTAGCTCCACTATCTCTACTAGCTCCAATAGATCCACTAGCTTTACTTCCTGTACTAGCTCCACTATCTCTACTAGCTCCAATAGCTCCACTAGCTCCTTTAGCTCTACTAGCTTCACTAGCTCTACTAGCTCCAGTAGCTCCACTAGCTCTACTAGCTCAAATAGCTCGACTAGCTCCAGTAGCTCTACTAGCTCCACTAGCTCTACTAGCTCCAATAGATCCACTATCTCTCCTAGCTCCAATAGCTCCACTAGCTCCTTTAGCTCTACTAGCTCCACTAGCTCTACTAGCTCCACTAGCACTACTAGCTCCAATAGATTCACTAGCTGTACCAGCTCCACTAGCTCTACTAGCTTCAATAGCTCTAATAGCTCCACTAGCTCAACTAGATCTACTAGCTGCAATAGCTCCACTAGCTCCACTAGTTCTACTAGCTCCAATAGCTCTACTAGGTCAAATAGCTCCTCTAGCTCTACTAGCTCCACTAGCTCTACTAGCTTCAAAAGCTTCACTTGCTCTACTAGCTCCACTAGCTCCACTAGCTCTACTAGCCCTACTAGCTCCACTAGCTCTACTAGCTCTACTAGCTCCACTAGCTCTACTAACTCCAATAACTCCACTAGCTCCCCCAGCTCTACTAGCTTCAATAGCTCCACTATCTCCACTAGCTCTCTACTAGCTCCACTAGCTCCAATAGGTCCACTAGCTCTACTATTTCCAATAGCTCCAATAGCTCAACTAGTTCCAATAGCTCTACTAGCTCCAATAGCTCCACTAGCTCAACCAGCTCTACTAGCTCCAATAGGTCCACTGTCTCCACTAGCTGTAATAGCTCCACTAGCTCTACTAGCTCAAATGGATCCACTAGCTCTTCTAGCTCCACTAGCTCTATTAGCTCCACTAGCTCCACTAACTCTACTAGCTCAAATAGCTCTACTAGCTCCACTAGCTCTACTAGCTCCACCAGCTCTACAAGCTCCAATAGCTCCACTAGCACTATTAGCTCAACTAGGTCTACTAGCTCTACTATCTCCACTAGCTCAACTAGCTCTACTAGCTCGACTAGCACTACTAGCTCCAATAGCTCCACTAGCTCTTCTAGCTCCACTAGCTCTACTAGCTGCAATAGCTCTACTAGCTCCAATAACTCCACTAGCTCCACTAGCTCTGCTAGCTCCAAATCTCCACTAGCTCCAATAGCTCCAATAGATCCACTAGCTCCACTAGCTCTACTAGCTCCAATAGCTCTACTAGCTCCACTAGCTTAACTATCTCAACTAGCTCTACTAGCTCCACTAGCTCTACTAGCTCAAATAGCTTCACTTGCTCTACTAGCTCTACTAGGTCTACTAGCTCTACTAGCTCTACTAGCTCCACTAGCTCTATTAGCTCTACTAGCTCAACTAGCTCTACTAGCTCAACTAGCTCTACTAGCTCTACTAGCTCCAAAAGCTGTACTAGATCCACTAGCTCCACTAGCTCTATTAGCTCCAATAGCTCTACAAGATCCACTAGCTCTACTAGCTCCAATAGCTCCAAGAGCTCCAATAACTCTAATAGCTTTACTATATCCACAAGCTCTACTAGCTCCACTAGCTATATTAGCTCTACTAGCTCAAATAGCTCTACTAGCTCCACTAGATCTACTAGCTTCAATAGCTCCACTAGCTCCACTAGCTCTACTAGCTTTAAAAGCTCCAATAGTTCCACTAGCTCTACCAGCTCCATTAGCTCCACAAGCTCCAATAGCTCTACTAGCTCCACTAGCTTTACTAGATCCACTAGCTCCAAAAGCTCTACTAGCTCCACTAGCTCCACTAGCTCTACTAGCTCCACTAGCTCTACTAGCTCCAATAGCTTCACTTGCTTTACTATCTCTACTAGCTCCACTAGCTCTACTATCTGCACTAGCTCTATTAGCTCATTTAGCTCAACAAGCTCTACTAGCTCAAATAGCTCTACTAGCTCCACTAGAACTACTAGCTCAACTAGCTCTACTAGCTCCAATAGCTGTACTAGATCCACTAGCTCTACTCGCTCCAATAGCTCCAGTAGCTCCACAAGCTCTACTAGCTCCAATAACTCTACTAGCTCTAATAGCTCCACTAGCTCCA
>MUZC01001338.1:35789-43289 GCA_002072015.1 Radix auricularia
GGGGGGGGGGTGGAGGATTGGGGTGGGGGGTAACACATTTGTGACCATGTAGGACAACGAGGGGGGGATGTGTCTAAGAAATGTGACGTCATATAAAAATGTGCAACTTTAAATAAAAGTTCCACTTCAATATTTGATTGCTTGCAATTTATTTAATGACGTATTAATGGCTTCACACCCGCTACGATATTACTAAATAAATACTTAAATGACAAAAATAGTTTTTTTACAACATGCTTATTTGCTAGTTAGAAAATACGTATTTGGGGGGCGGGGGGGGGGAGTGGTGGTGTCAAAGATTCAAAGATTTGTAACGTCATTTTGGGTCTAAGTTTTTGTCACGAAGTGTAACGAAATGTGGGGCGTGGGTGAAAATCGGCCTAAACCATTTATGGACGGCCCCCTACAGAATGTGACTAAAAGTTAATAAAGTAAATTTAGCCCACCTTCCCCCCCCCCCACACACTTTCACAAGCGACATGAACGTAACACACACATGTATCTGTATAAATAATACGGTCAACGTAAACAATGGGGCATTACTTATGATGCCCGGAAATTTAACAAGTTCCCAAAGTGATGTGACAAAAAGGTTACATAATATAGATATTATCGTATTGCTCGGACATGAGGAATAATAAGTTTTCAAAATTAAAATTGTCTTTTTTTTTTTTTTAAATTCAATAAGTTTGACTCAAACTAACGTAGAAATAATATTTTCTGGGATAAGTCCCAATAAATGAAACTGGTCCAAATGAATAACCTCAAAATAGCTATTAACAGATTTCCACCACGATATGACAAATAGCTCATTCTAAAGAGGACATTATCTCACGTGATTTATTTCTATAGAAAAAAGGGGGTGGGGCTCGGCGTGGTGTTCATTGTCAATTCCGTTGACACAAACCAAAGCTATAAGAATTTAGTAAATCTGTCGGGGAAAAAAAAACAAACAACACCAACAAAAGGCATTAGAATTCAATAAATTTAACGATTATAATCGGACATGATCAAGAAAACATTCATCCCATCAGCTATTTCCCCTTGTCCATCAGGCGCTTGTGGGTAGGACCTGTACGGCCACTGACCAGTGTGACGCTGGCGAGTGTTGTCAGATATTGAATGAGTTCATGATCATGAGCAGACGCCAAGCTCCGGTACTCAGCATCTCCCGTAACCCAACAAATGGTGAGCAATTGAGGCATTTAGTGGAAAGAAATGTCTGGCTTTTAGAGGTCGACGCATGTCTTTCTTTGATGGTTAAGAATTGTCTCCCACCTTAGTAAAGGACTAATGTTTACTTTAAGCTGCGCGTCAGCGACGATATTTGACTGACGCCGCGCAGCAGTTATGAATTACCTTTCAGCAATTTTTTTTTTTTTTTTTTTTTTGGGGGGGGGGGGTGAAATATTGCCCAAAAAATGTCCGCTGTGAACGGACATAGTTGATATCATCTTGTCCCCCTTCTTGTAGGAACTTGTCAGAGATACCGACTAGAGGGCGAGAACTGCGACACCTTTGAGAAGATGAACGGCTACTGCAGCTGTGAGCCTGGCACCGCGTGTCACATGTACGAGGTTCCCGTGGACTCAACGGTTCAAGTCAGGATGATCGTGGCCCCGCGGCCCGGGTACCGATGGGTCTCAAAATGTGAGAAACCGGCAGCGTGAGCCGGGCTCTTAACGAGCGGTCTGACATGGCCAAGGCGCCAATTAAACATAAGGTCAAGGTCATGACTGGAGTTGAGCCACTAAATGTTAATTTTGTTTTAAATAAATTGTGCTTGACGTTTGAAGAATATCGTGTTTGCATTCAACATGTGTGTATGTGTTTGTGATACTGGCTCGGTGTTCGTAATGATAAAACATATGAGGTGTTTAAATAACACCAGTAAACTTGTAGTGGCGGATACACATAACAATAACAAGGTGAAATGATCGGAGATACTTGATATCTTACACAAGAAGGGTTTCATTTATGTATCATACATGTCGTACGTTATTTGTGTCTTACACAAGTAGTACGTCACTGTATTATCTCCCTTTGATGTGTCACTGTATTCTCTCCCTTTGGTGTGTCACTTTATTCTCTCCCTTTGACAACACACCAAAGGGAGAGAATACAGTGCCACGGTTCCCGCGGATGTTGGCCTGGCACAGTGTGAGTAAAGTTTCTCCAAAGACCTCAGTCTCCAATTTACCGTAAAATAAATGAGCCGGGTTCTCCCGATGATATTTCCAGAACGACTGCAAGTCTGAGACACACGTCGTGGGAAGGAAAACATCCAAAATTTTGAAAACAATTGTTCGACTAAAATCTGTCAATTTAAAAAATTAGAAACCTTTGAGGTCAATTTCCTTTTTCTGTCAAAATTTGAAACATGACGTTTGCAGAAAAGTTGCCTTAACTAATTGATGCTGATAGTTGAGTTGATGTTTTTGTTAGTGTGAGCTGATTGGCGTGACTGGTCCTACCAACAACAAGGTCAAATTGATCCACGTGTCTACCACCTCATAGATCCGGCTGAATAACAGTTTCCTGCGTTTGTTTATAGCTTGGGGAAAGGGAGAAGCAGAGTGTTGACTCAGCGGGTCTCACATTAGGGACCCAGCGGGTCTCAGAATGGAGTGTTGAGATCCGCTGGTTCCCTTGTGTAAGACCCGCTAAATCAACACAGGGGATACAGGAAATGCCAGTGGATCAAGAGCGAACCAATCCTTGATTGTTAAAAAAAATAATAATTAAAAAAAAAAATAATAATAATAAAATAAAAACTAAATGGAAACTAGGGCAGCATCCTTCTTTAGTCTAATATTTTTGAGAAAAAAAAGTAAGCTTAATGGAATACTTTAAATTTAAAAAAAAAATAATCATAAAAACTGTTGCGTTAAACATGTCAATAGGTAAGCAAAGAGGAATTAAAATGATAAGACTAGACAGTGTAGAGTTTGAGTTACAATTGTAGTAATAAATAATACATATAAATAGTCCGCATTGTAATACTATGAAAATAGGATTCTACGGTACTTAACCTCTTAATCTCAATATTCATCGGAGTCTTCTATGGAACGATGACGTCAAACATCAAAAATTTGAGAATCAGCCGAGAATTTTTTTTTTTTTTTTTTTTTTTTTTTTTTGTTTTTTTTTGAGTCATGTAAAATGACATTTCTTGTATTACACCTGTAGAATAGCAAACTAATCAACCCAACACCTATTTCTGTATCTCTGTCTCTTTCACACACACACTCGCTCTCACTTTCTCTCTCTCTCTGTCTCTGTCTCTCTCTCTTTCTCTCTCTCTCTCAATCAATCAACAGATATGCAATGATTGTTTTGAATTCAATACCAAAGAAACAAGAGACAACGTTTACTTAGATCTATAGAATGGGATGCACCAGTTGTTAAAGTCAATGAAGATTTTCAGTCGCTCAAAGTGGTCGTGACACTGCACAGTCTGGTGAAATAGTATTTAGACGTCCATAACTAAAAGACACTTGCTACAAGCCCAAGGTATCAAATGGACAAGTCGTTTTTTGTTGGTGTATTAGCCTGTGTGTTGGCGGGGACAAAGGTCAGTAAAAGTGTGTGTATTAGCCTGTGTGTTGGCGGGGACAAAGGTCAGTAAAAGTGTGGGTATTAGCCTGTGTTTGGCTGGGACCAGAGGCGTCACTAGGGTTGGTGTCACCCGGGGCGGTAGCTCATGGTGTCACCCGGGGCGGTAGCTAATGGTTTCACCCCCTCATGATTTAACCCATGGAACTCCTCCGAGTTTTCCAGTGCCACATAACGGGAATATATAGAATTTTACTGTCTGGTGTCACCCCCCTGATGGTGTCACCCGGGGCGGCCCGCCCCCTCCGCACCCCCCTGGCGACGCCACTGGCTGGGACAAAGGTCAGTAAAGTAATATTCTTTAGCTTGATCATGACATATGTCGCCACTTGCGTCAAGTAGATATATTGTAGTTAAGTTAAGTCTTTGAAACAATGATTTCATCATCAGACATGGAAGCAACCACATGCATCTATATTAAGAGAACTCCAGGTAAACACAATGATTTGAAGCACTTAAAAAATATACAGTATATAGTATACAGTATATAGTATATAGTATACGGTATATAGTATATAGTATACGGTATATATCAAATCTTGTTTCCCTGGTTATCAGCAGTGTCTTTGCTCATAGAGAAGTAAAATATTGGTTAACATTTCAGCTGCCAGTGTGGCAAACATCATTTAACATTTCAGCTTCCAGTTTGGCAAACATCAGTTAACATTTCAGCTGCCAGTTTGGCAAACATCAGTTAACATTTCAGCTGCCAGTGTGGCAAACATCAGTTAACATTTCAGCTGCCAGTTTGGCAAACATCATTATGAACCAATAAAATCTGGAGGGGTTACATAACTTTAAATACCTAGGGGCCATTTTATCTCCAGATGGTACCTGTGAAACTGAAATTCGAGCTAGAATTGGGTCAGCGATGGCAGCAATAAGGAAATTAATGAATATGAAAAAATATAAATATTTATATATAAATGAATAAATATGAAACAGCAAAAAACATTAGCCTTTCAACAAAGCTGATTTCCATTCAATAAGCACCTGATCTGTCCACAAAGTCGTCAGTAGTAAGCTCCCGCAGTTCTTCTCTGCCCAAAAAGATCTATATTTTCAACAAATCCTAGGCTATCTAAGGGTCTTATAGAGTTGGAGGTGTGGTGATTACTGAGTAATCACTCTAAATAACGATCACTTTTTAGTTCATTTGACTTTTTACATTCAGGCTCTTGTTGGCGACGAATGCGTCATCGATGACGTATGTGGTCTCGGGGAGTGCTGTCAGAAACTGTCAAAATACAGAGTTGTTAGCAGACGACTTGCGCAAGACAGCAGGAGATTTATCGCTAAACCGACCAAAGGTCAGTCTCTCTGGGACTCAATCTACTCCATGTTGCCGAGTGTTTGAGTAATGCTGCTCTTCCGATTAACTTAGATTTGTATGGGACCCCACAAGAACGAGCTGGAAATATTTGAATTTGTGTGACCATTAAGTGAGGGCGTCAGTTCCTTGAGGGTGTGCCAATCTGTGAAGATTTCATTTATTGAGCGACGCTCCTGAATTTAATTGCTAAAAGGGGAAATTGTATTTTTTCAGCAATTTGAATCATTTGGTTGAATGACTTTTATGAAAGAAACAACAGTATAGGTGGGCAGTAAATGAAACGAAACAAAATTTGAACATCTTTAAAAAAAAATATATATTTTTTAAATTCCTATTTGGTTGCGTTATATCCCAAAATTTCCAATGTACCCCCCCCCCATTTTCCCTGTTGTAGGAACCTGCCAAAGGTACCAACTGTCTGGAGAGAACTGTGGAACCTTTGACAAGAAGAACGGCTACTGCAGCTGTGAGCCTGGGACAACATGTCGCATGTACGAGGTCAAGGTCGACTCCAGAATTCAACAACGGAAAGTCGCGGCTCCGCGACCCGGCTACCAGTGGGTCTCAAAATGTGAATAATCCCAACAAATAGGCCCCGACAATTAGATCCATCTCTCGTTTTGAACCCAATCTGCTTCTCTAAGACGTGTTCTATTTTTCGTTCAAAAATGTTAGAGGTTAAAATAAAAATAAAATTCTAAATATAAAATTGTCTTGCTTAATAACATTTAGAGGATAATTATTTAGTTAATAATAATAATAAATTGATAATTTATAAAGCGCTGTATTCCAGTAAGGACCTGTGTACCCGGCGCTTTACATGGCTGTAATAACATACAAAAATACATATACCGTATATGTCGGCGTATAACACGACTGGGCGAATAAGACGACCCCCCAACTTTTACACTGAAAATATTAAGTTTAGGATATACTCGCCGTATAAGACTACCCCTTTTTCAACACATACCAAAGAAAAATTTAAAAGCATCAAAATACCGCTGTAAAACTTGACTTCTCATGCCCTGTTGTTTTAATTAAAACTGTTTTTTCACCTTTTTGATAAACAGTTTTACTTCCAACCATAGCAAAATTCACTGGAAATCCATATGAAAACTACTGACTGTGGTGTCTCCCAGGTGTCTCGTCTGAGAACCACTGTGGTGTCTCCCAGGTGTCTCGCCTGAGAATCACTGACAGGGGTGTCTCCCAGGTGTCTCGCCTGAGAACCACTGACTGTGGTGTCTCCCAGGTGACTGGCCTGAGAACCACTGACTGTGGTGTCTCCCAGGTGACTGGCCTGAGAACCACTGTGGTGTCTCCCAGGTGACTGGCCTGAGAACCACTGACAGTGGTGTCTCCCAGGTGTCTCGCCTGAGAACCACTGTGGCGTCTCCCAGGTGTCTCGCTTGAGAACCACTGTAGTGTCTCCCAGGTGTTTGGCCTGAGAACCACTGTAGTGTCTCCCAGGTGTCTCGTCTGAGAACCACTGTAGTGTCTCCCAGGTGTTTGGCCTGAGAACCACTGTAGTGTCTCCCAGGTGTCTCGTCTGAGAACCACTGTGGCGTCTCCCAGGTGACTGGCCTGAGAACTCTTGTAGTGTCTCCCAGGTGTCTCGCCTGAGAACCACTGTAGTGTCTCCCAGGTGTCTCGCTTGAGAACCACTGTAGTGTCTCCCAAGTGTCTCGTCTGAGAACCACTGTGGCGTCTCCCAGGTGTCTCGCCCCCAACGTCCCCAGACTAACTGGTTGTTTGAGTGGACGAAATGGCAGTGACGTCTTCTCTAAATTGAGCTAAGTGTATCCCTCCCGGGAGATATACGAGGGCAACAAAGTTTCACGAGAAAAGAAAAAGAAAGCAGTGAACGTCCAAATAAATTTACAGGACGTAGACGATCTTGAGTTTGGTCCTAACATCCACGTAAAACTTTATCAGACGCGCTTCTATTTCATTCCAAGTTGAAAGATTTTTCGGTGATGATTTACGTATATTTAATACCAGCCCTCTTGCAGTACCTACGAAGTTGATTTTGTTGGGAAACTTAGTTACTGTCATTTTCTGGTTTAAACGGTCAAACTCTCAAGTATTTATTTGGTTTGGTTATTTTAAAACTAGTAAATACTCCGGATTATATTGTTAAAAAAAAGATGAAATACTTATAAAATCTGCTACGTAACATAAACGCCTTTTCTCAAAATCTCTAAAAAGTGACTTAGTTGGTTTTGTAAGCGAACTCTTCATATAGCCTACCTCTAGAAATTTGTCTCATCCCACTTTGTGTAACCCACATCCTACCTTGATTCACCCATATCCCACTTTGACTCACCCATATCCTACTTTATCTCACCCATATCCTACTTTGACTCACCCATAATCTACTTCATCTCACCCATATCCTACTTTGACTCACCCATAATCTACTTCATCTCACCCATATCCTACTTTGACTCACCCATATCCTACTTCATCTCACCCATATCCTACTTTGACTCACCCATATCCTTCTTCATCTCACCCATATCCTACTTTGACTCACCTATATCCTACTTCAT
>MUZC01001338.1:57844-71324 GCA_002072015.1 Radix auricularia
ATCCGACGCCTTGCAAATCCCAGCGATGATCTGGCTTTCGTTGTCAGGCTCTTTGATGGCTTCACGACGGATACGGCGTGTATCCGACGCCTTGCAATGCCCAGCGATGATCTGGCTTTCGTTGTTAGGCTCTTTGATGATTTTCAAGACGGGCCCCCATGTCGGGTATCGTTTTCTAGGGTTTATGGTTCCCGGAGTTCACACCAACACTGTTGTACAATTAATGCAATTCAAAGTCCTTTTTCAACAGCACAACCTTTATTGACAGGTATGTAAACTTGACATCAATGTAATCACCTATGCCGGCGTACAGTCCAGCCAGCCAACACACCACTCTAACAGTTCCGCTCTTCTCGTGTTCACCCACCGGTGATCTCTCAACACGCCACTGGTCTCTGCCGCCTAACCCCTTGTCCTCTCTCACTGCGTCTGTCCTTACACATCGAGACCCACGAGTTATATACCCGTGACCCCTGGACAGACCTTGGGTGGACATGAACACATTCACACGTGAATTGAGATTCGTTCACAGTCAAAATACGATCTTGTGACCAGGCAAAAATACAACTTTAAAACGCAGTGGTTCTCATACCCCTGACAGTCGCAGTTATCCCCGTATCCGCGTTCATTCGCGTTGTTCTGATTTCATCGTGATGTAGTTTGTGTCTGTTCACCCCCCAACCACTTTCTGTGCACTGTCTATGAGCAAATCTGCGGCGTATGCTACGCCGCGGGCATCTAGTATAAACATATTACAAATATATAAACATATTACAAGAATATAAACATACCCCAAATATATACATGTTACAAATATATAAACATATTACAAATATATAAACATGTTACAAATATATAAACATATAACAAATATATAAACATGTTACAAATATATAAACATATTATAAAAATGTAAACATATTATAAATATATAAACATTTTATAAATATATAAACATATTATAAATATATAAACATATTATAAATGTATAAACATATATCTAAAAACAGAAATAAAATAGAGATAAATTTCTTTTAAAACTAGTTTATTCTATTTTATGTTTATGTAAAGTGAATGAGACGCGAAGATAACGTTGTTGCAGAAATTTGAGCATCACAACAGACATGATTTTATCTGACAATTTAAAAAAAATCGTTATAGAATAGAGTATGAGTGAGCCTCAACAGAACTAACATACGGCATAAAAGTTTCATGTAGAAAAAAACAGCAATCTATATGCAATGATTGCTTCATGAAATCATTTATTAGATAGAAGGAATCAATTTATTAGATAGAAGGAATCAATTTATTAGATAGAAGGAATTAATATAGGGCTTGTTTACAAACCTCAATCATTACATAGTCCAGAAAAAAATGTACCCGCCCTTTTTGCTGTCTAACACCAGACAAATTCAAAGTTAGGAGCCCTCGAAGGTCAGTGGGGTCTGAAGGTCAGTGGGGTCTGAAGGTCAGTGGGGTCTGAAGGTCAGTGGGGTCTGACCTTAATGCAGATAGAGATATACTGAGATTAAATTAGCATTGTACCAGTGGCGTAGCTAGTGGAGGGGGGTCCAAATTTGAAAATACCCCCGGGCCCCCAAAGAACTGTCTGAAAAGATTTATTATATTAATTGCTACATATAACGCTATCAGTCATTATGATGGGGCCCCTCAAAGAGGCCAGCACCCCGTGCCCCAAAATTGATAGCTACGCCATTGTTTTGAAACCCTAATAAAGGGATCGAAGTTAAGTGGTATTACCACTTTCATAATTCCAGGACCGCGTTTGTTAGTGCAAGAAATTACATTAACATTTAGATCTACATATGTTACTATAAGTATAAATATTTTATGACTTCATTTCATTTTAAATATGAAAGACTTAAAAAATATAATATAAAAAACTGAATATTTTTTAATATAAAATTATTGCTATTAATTATAAACAAAAATTTACTTTAGAAAAAAAATTAAATCCTATTCCACAGATTTATAAACCACACTAAACTAATGTATTTTTTAAAATAATAATTTGTTTCCCTTTTACGAATGAGACAATTTTACCTTAAATATGTCAGTACGGTGCTTTATAGTGCAATACGGTGTTTTATGGTGCGGGACTGTGCTGAAGGGAATAAAGGAAATAATAGAATTTCCTCTTTCTTTTTAAATGTTCCGGTGTACTGCTCTTTTTCGTTATCTTACATCAATGTATTATAATTAAACTAGATTGTGCCGGCAGGCGCCCCCCTTTTTTAGGGCGCCTACGGCGCCAACCTTTTTCAAAAGCCCAACTAACTTGTCCTTTTTTGATAAATACGAAATATTAAACTTTCTGAAATGTACGCAAAGTATTTAATAATAAGGGTTGTATTTTGCGCACCGATGCACACCAAACAATGACGTCATCATATTAAATATTTTTACAGCGCTAATCACCACACGATTTTTCAACTAACTGCTGTAGACTGTTGTACATCGTTCCTCAGCGTTCCACAACCATCCAGTGACTTGGACTATTAAAACTAAACACATATTCTTTGGACCTGAGATCTAATCTCTTAAGGCCTTGGCTATTACTTGGGCAATCTGCTCCATCTGTTGGACAGTGCCATACAACATTGTCTGAACGTAGGACTCCCCTGCCCCCCTAACCTCCCCGGCTATGTCAAGCGCGGGACATGACGTCAACAAGTGTGTGATCGTCTCAGAGGCTTGGCTGCAATGGCGGCAGTTGGGGTCCCTGTTGTGATCCAGCCTGTTAAATAAGATTTGGTTGGGCAATGCTCGGTGCGCATTTGGGTCACCAAACTTTGTTCCCTTCGTTTTAGACCCCACCACTGGTCTGATCTGCTGGGCCTGACGTCATTTAATATTTCATATTTATCAAAAGAAAGTTTAATATTTCGTATTTATCAAAAAAGGACAAGTTAGTTGGGCTTTTGAAAAAGGTTGGCGCTTTAAAAAAAAAAGTGGGCGCCGCAGGCGACACGGCGCCCCGACACAATCTAGTGTATAAATATAGATCTCCAAACAAAAAGCAATTAATCTAAATAAGCAGTGCATTTTTCACACAGACTATTTCAGGGCGTCATTCTACAGGTTGATCAAACACAGACGAGGTCAAAAACAATCATGGCTATAATTGACAAGTGACGATGTTACATAACTGTCAAAAACATTCCCAAATCTATCATCTGTCGCCGACTGTCACGACTGTTCCCGACTGTCTCAACTATTCCCGACTGTCATAACTGTTCCCGACTGTCACAACTGTTCCCGACTGTCACAACTGTTCCCGACTGTCAAAACTGTTCCCGACTGTCATAACTGTTCCCGACTGTCATAACTGTTCCCAACTACGGCAACTGTTCCCGACTGTCACAACTGTTCCCGACTGCCACAACTGTTCCCAACTACCACAACTGTTCCCGACTGTCACAACTGTTCCTGACTGTCACAACCGTTCCCGACTGTCATAACTGTTCCCGACTGTCACAACTGTTCCTAACTACCACAACTGTTCCCGGTTGTCACAACTGTTCCCGACTGTCATAACTGTTCCCGACTGTCACAACTGTTCCCGACTGTCACAACTGTTCCCGACACTGCAACAACTGTTCCCGACTGTCACAACTGTTCCCGACTGTCATAACTGTTCCAGACTGTCATAACTGTTCCCGATTGCCACAACTGTTCCCGACTGCCACAACTGTTCCCGACACTGCAACAACTGTTCCCGACTGTCACAACTGTTCCCGACTGTCACAACTGTTCCTGACTGTCACAACTGTTCCTGACTGTCACAACTGTTCCCGACTGTCACAACTGTTCCCGACTGTCACAACTGTTCCCGACTGTCACAACTGATCCAAACCGTCAAGACTAACCTTAATGACTGTGACATCGTAAGTTTCTGTCACCTGGGACGTACGTTCCCCACTGACCCAGTTTCAATCTACCCAGCAGCAGTCTCATATAAATCATCTCCAATAGACCTCGATCTTCAGACGCCCTATTTCTCCCTGCGGAGCCTCTCTTCATTGTTGTAATTGGGTTCTGAGCTCGGATTGGTACAAACGCGAACATCACCTAAGTCTGAAGAGGTTTCAAAAGACTAATGTGCCTCTAGAGCCTAGAGACTTTCTCTTACATTTTCTCATCTCGAATTTCATCAACGTTCCATTTTAAAAATAAAGATATTTTTTTGGTGCGCTCATACGGCGGTTCTCAGACTTTTAGACTGAAGGACCCTTTATTTTAAAAATCAGTTGTTGATGCTTCTGGAACTTGGGTCTTAATGGGGGGGGGGGGTTGCGGGAGTGCACGGAGAGCTCTTAGGCCCCCCAAAAATAGAATGAGAACCACCGTACCGGCATATTTCGTTGACGTTTCTGTACTAGTTTCTCGACGCATTCCCCTAGAATTGTAGCACTCAAATATTTGGCAGTGTAAAACTATTAAACTGACCTTCTGACTCGTCAAACTCATCGTCTGCTGGTGGTGTTTGGGGAAAAAAACATTTATCCAAAAATCAGTTCCAATTATTTCCGCATATAAACTATTCCCAAAGATTATTTCCTTTAAGGAAGACTTCAAGTTTTCTTTTCCGAGAATTTCTGTTCTTAGAAATATTCTAAAATGTATAAAGAACATCTTATTAACATAATAACTTTTTATTTTTATCAGTTGTAGAAAGAAATTGTTCAAGCTGAAGCATAAAATATTTTAAAGATATTTCAGATCCACAACCACTCAATGACTTTACATAACTGTATAATGGAGACCTTGTAGCTTTTGTTGTCATTCAAAATTCAACACATTCAAATCTTACTTGAACCGGGTGGAGAAAAGTGTGGCCCGCGGCCCACATACGGCCCGCTGTATGGTTTCTATTTTACCCGATAAAGACTGCGACGAATTAAACAAAACCATGTTTGTACTTGAAACAAGGCGGCCCCAGCCCTTAGAACTCTACCCACCACTGCTCCTGTAAACATTTCTTAAATTCTTGAAGAAATATAATTTCAATCTGCCATTGAGATATTTGGTGGATAACGAAAATTTAAATTTAAGAGAATAAAAAAAAATATGAATAAAGGCTTGAACTCTAGGATCTATATCAGCTGTTCCTAAACTGTGGGTCGCGACTCCCTTTTTTAAAGAGGTTGCGATGGGTTTTCTGGGAGTCACCGCCAACTTTTGACTAAAAAGATATTCACTTTAATGGAAATTATCTCTAGTTTGTAAAAATGTTATTGAAAATGACTTATCTAAACTTCATTTGGGTGGCGGGTCACGTGGTTTTTATTAAATGGGTCGCGATTAAAAAAGCCCGGGAACCACTGATTCAGATTGTGGGGCCACAAAATGTCGGAAACAAAAATACATTTTTAAAAACTTTAAACGGGGACATAGAACTAGTTCTTTTAAGAACTGCATTCATAAATAAGACTTTCCAACATTAAAAACCAAAAATCACGCAAAGTATAAAAAAAAAAAAGACTAGAGGATAGTCTTTATATGAATGTGTCTATGACTGAATTTGCGTCATCAGTTTTTGTGTTCATGATTCCATGGTTTGATCTGATGGACTACGTGCCCCAACAAAGGGAGCTAATGTGGGTGATGAAGTTGTTACGGAATGTGTGTGGAAACAACGCATCAATGATTCAATCGCAGCACATTTGTGGACCAAAGTTTCTGGCAGACATTTCCAGGAGTCTTAAAAGAAAAGAGAATAATTGTTAACGCCAAGCTGCTAAAATGTCATTTTTATAGGTTTCATGCATTCTAACATCCAGAACCCAGAACGCAACCATAACTATCTTATGTAGTCATTTTAATCTGATTTTAACCTATAAACTCCACGCATGCAGCTTTCGGCTTTATAAAGTAGACTCAATGTAACAAGAATAGTTTAACTTAACTACAATAGCCGGTTAACACAAAAATTGTTCAATTTATGTATAATCATTCAATACAACTAGGATAGTTCAATACAAAGAGAATCATTCAATATAACTGAAATAGTTGCTTATAAATATATTTTATATTAACTCGTGGTAATATTGTCTTCCTAACTGATGCAAAAAAAAAAAAAGTGCTCCAATCTCTCCGGGACCCAAACAGCTCGATCAATCAATCACTCAATATAGAACTACAGAATTTAAGTAAAACAACAAAAGAACTTGTTCTCCAATGGATCCCAGGCCATGTGGAACTTGAGGGAAATGACACAGCGGACTCCATGGCAAAAACTGGAGGCAAACAGGTCCAGACAGACCAACCCCTACACCCCGAATAAATCAAGGCGTTTCTCAAAAGTAGTGAAGCAGTAAGATGGTCCGAGCTGAAAGTCCACCATCCAGAGGGCGATGCATTCTTCAAACTCCCCCGCCAATCTCAGAATATCATATTCAGGCTAAGGACGGGCCACAACAAACTTAGGCAGCACATGCTCCGCAAACTTCGAATTGGAGAAACCGAAATGTGCCCCTGCGGAACAGCTGCAGAGAACGCGGACAACAGCGTGTTCACCCATAATTAACGCGCATCGCTGTGTTGTGTTTCTCATCACTCTTGTACAGAGGCACTTTTTTGGTGTTTAAAGAAAAATGTTTTGTGGAGCATGCATAAGTTATTGGTGCTACTTTTAGATACCGTAAAGTCACACAATCTACATGTGTTCACCAGATATCTGTTCTGGAAATCGATATTTGCGCACAGCGAAACAGGAAAGTATTTTTTTTTTAAAAAAAGGTGGTTCCATATAATATTTCTATGCACACATCCAAATCGCTAATTGTGTTTACGTTCTTACGACAGGTTCTATTCACTAACGCAAAGAGTGAATTACAACTTCCAAGATGTCGGTCTCATTATCTCGTATTGTTTTTCCATATAATTTTGTTGTTGTTGTTAAATCCGTTATACATGTATCTACTTAACCGTCTTGTTTTTCTCAATGTCTTTCGTGATCCCGCCCGACTGTGGGAAAACAAAAGTTAAAAATGACCCACTTCCCGAATCCAATCGAGCTGAAATTTTACGAAATGACTTTTGTAACCTAACAATGCGTTCTTTCAAAACTTTAGATCGATCGAGTAATTGAATTACTGAATTTTTAGATTATATCTATGTATCTCGATGTAGCAAGTAAATGTTTGTGCTAGTCTGTGGTGCGGTGCGTATTACATTGAACATATTCGCGCGGTGCGTATTTCATTGAAAATAGTTTTAAAATAGTTTCCTGATCAGTAAATGTTTATACTAGTATGTCACGCGGTACAAATTCTATTGAACACAATCCATTCTTTTAGTTATGTCTCATATATAAGTGATTTATAGTCTAAAACTTTGTTGTTTTACGGGTTTTTTAAGTTAAAATTACACTGAACAATAGCCATCCTTAAATTGTGTCTCTCGGGGCATGCCCCTCCTTCGTCTTCAACTTGTTACGACCTGACTAAGTTTATGGTTGTTCCAATAATCATAGACAAAAATGCCTGATGAACTTCAATGAGGACATTGAAAATATTATGAGGTTAAAGTTAAAATGTTAGGTTAGAAAAATTAACCCAATAAATTTGAATGAAGGCCTGGAAAAATAGACAAGCGGCTGGTGGTGGTGGTGGTGGGGGGGGGGACAAGTCTCGACTCACGGCCCCGAGCTCAAATCTCATCAGACTTCCATTGATTCCCCAGGCATTGTCTCCGCGTCCTCGGCAGACGACCGTGTTGTTCCAGAGATTACATCACAAACTGCAGACATGGCTGGTGACGTGAGCCGTTGTGTTGAAGGAAGCCGTTCACACAGTACCACCCCACCCCCTCCCCCCTCGTTGTGACCCGTCGTCTGACTGAGTTGGTTTAAGGATGCCGTCCACACAGTCGACCCTCCCGTCGCCGTGACTAAGTTTGTTTTCCAGGGAGATGATAAACATACACTGACCTCCGTCCATCGGTTAAACTTGGGGAGACTAATAGCCACTGGTCAGATGGATATTCGCACATGAGATGATCAGCCCTTCTCCTTCTCACCCCCCCCCCCCCCCACACACGCACATAACTCCCAGCTTTAATGAACTATATTTCTGGCTGAAGAAAGATATGAAGTTGTTTATTTTACAGATTGGCCTGAAAGGCTCAACCATCTAAGTGTAAGGACTGGACACTTGACCAATCACCCCACAAATAGCAGCAGTGATTCAACGAGCAGGGGGATCTTGAGGGGGTCTCCAATTGTGGAAGAGCAAAACAGGTTAATACAAATACAGGAAGATACAGAGGGAAATTTAACCAAGACCTGGCTAGATTATATGCAGATAGGTTTAGATCAGATAGGTTTAGATCAGATAGGTTTAGATCAGATAGGTTTAGATCAGATATGGGATTAGATCAGATAGGTTTAGATCAGATAGGTTTAGATCAGATAGGTTTAGATCAGATAGGATAGAACACTCAGATCTCAGAAGGTGATGTTGTTGAACACTCAGGTGATGTTGTTGAACACTCAGGTGATGTTGTTGAACACTCGGGTATCACAAGGTGATGTTGATGAACACTCAGGTCTCTGAAGGTGATGTTGATGAACACTCAGGTCTCTAAAGGTGATGTTGATGAACACTCAGGTCTCTGAAGGTGATGTTGATGAACACTCAGGTCTCTGAAGGTGATGTTGATGAACACTCTGGTCTCTGAAGGTGATGTTGATGAACACTCAGGTCTCGGTAGGTGATGTTGGTGAACTTTCATGTCTCTGAAGGTGATGTTGATGAACACTCTGGTCTCTGAAGGTGATGTTGATAAACACTCAGGTCTCTGAAGGTGATGTTGTTGAACACTCTGGTCTCTGAAGGTGATGTTGATGAACACTCTGGTCTCTGAAGGTGATGTTGATGAACACTCAGGTCTCTGAAGGTGATGTTGATGAACACTCTGGTCTCTGAAGGTGATGTTGTTGAACACTCAGGTGATGTTGTTGAACACTCAGGTCTCTGAAGGTGATGTTGATGAACCCTCAGGTCTCCGAAGGTGATGTTGATGAACACTCAGGTCTCTGAAGGTGATGTTGATGAACACCGCTATTGTTTGATTGTCTCAGCACGACTAACTAGAACAACAGCCACGTAACCTCTAAAACAAAATGTCTGTAACACATGACACTGATAGTGGGAGACGACCTTGATGACGTCATAAATATTAATTTCAGTCTGGCTCCTTTCACCCCTTCCCCCAACCTTGAACTAACCCACGTTGTCAATCTTAGAGTTGGAAGCCTCCCATGGCGGAAAAATAGAGGGGGTGGGGGTGGATTAGGACTTCCATTTATGTAAGAAGTGGAACTAAAAAGGTCGGGTTTAAGATGTCAGCACATTTAGAGTATGTGTCTTTAGGATTGCAGTAATAAACACTTAAGGTAAACTCTTGAAATAATTTGTTATCAATAACTGGTCAATGTTTAGTTATTTTCTGTAGAAATTAGGGACTGGAAACAATGTTAGAATATTGGTGTCTTATTTTTTGTAGTTTTATTTAACTTGTTTATTTTAGTTACTGATAATATATTTTCTTATCTTAAAATTTTTACCGATTAATCGAGAAATTAATCGTTAATTTCCACAGCCCTAATGAAAATTGAAAATCAAGAGCTCTACTATTTCCCGTGTAGGTAAACGAACAAAAATTCGGAAAGTTAGTTAAGTGCACCAGTGGCGTAGCTAGGGTCATGTGCGCCCGGGGGCAAGACACAAATTCAGCGCCCCTTGACGGACCGAAAAATTCTGGGGGCTCACTGAGCCCCCAAGAAAAATTTGAAATTTTACGGTTTATATGGTTCATTTTTTGAAGCAAATGATATTTTAATGAACTACAATACAGACACTATGGTGCAGTCATAACCGGTGCGCCAGTCTCTTAGGATTGCTGGTATAGACTTGCAGACACTATGCTTTTCTCATAGGCAGTTGTATGTTGCCTGCTCCAGAGTGGGCAAAGAGGAAAATCTTTTTGTACACACTCCAAATAGAACTGCCAAAAATGTTGTCTATCACATTGCTTTAAACTTTAAGATAAGTGTACCGTTTTATTACATGCAAATTAACAGTTTTGTACGCGTCTATAGAAAACCTTTTTTAAAACCCGGGGAAAGTCGGGTACTTGAATCTAGTAGACATATATGCGTGGTAATTGTTACATAGATCTCGAAATGGTATCTCGGTGTGCAATATTAATTGGCAGTTGTACTATTAAAGGAATGCAGTAAACACTGGTTATGTAAATGTTGGTTATATCAATTCTGGTATTGGTCATGTAAATGAGTGGTGATGTAAACAACACTGGTAATGTAAGGAGTGGTGATGTAAACACTGGTGATGTAAGGAGTGGTGATATAAACACTGGTGATGTAAGGAGTGGTGATGTAAACACTTGTATTTTAGGAGTGGTGATGTAAACACTGGTGATGTAAGGAGTGGTGATGTAAACACTGGTGATGTAAGGAGTGGTGATGTAAACACTAATGATGTAAGACTGTTGATGTAAAGACTGGTGTTGTAAATAAAAATGGTGATGTAAGGAATGGTGATGTAAAGACTTGTGATGTAAAGACTGGTGATGTAAAGACTGGTGATGTAAAGACTGGTGATGTAAGGAGTGATGATGTAAAGACTTGTGATGTAAGGAGTGGTGACGTAAAGACTGGTGATGTAAAGACTGGTGATGTAAGGAGTGGTGATGTAAGGAGTGATGATGTAAAGACTGGTGATGTAAAGACTGGTGATGTAAAGACTGGTGATGTAAGGAGTGATGATGTAAGGAGTGGTGATGTAAAGACTGGTGATGTAAAGACTTGTGATGTAAGGAGTGATGATGTAAAGACTGGTGATGTAAAGACTGGTGATGTAAGGAGTGGTGATGTAAAGACTGGTGATGTAAAGACTGGTGATGTAAGGAGTGGTGATGTAAGGAGTGGTGATGTAAAGACTGGTGATGTAAGGAGTGGTGATGTAAAGACTGGTGATGTAAGGAGTGGTGATGTAAGGAGTGGTGATGTAAAGACTGGTGATGTAAAGACTGGTGATGTAAGGAGTGGTGATGTAAGGAGTGGTGATATAAAGACTGGTGATGTAAAGACTGGTGATGTAAGGAGTGATGATGTAAAGACTGGTGATGTAAGGAGTGATGATGTAAAGACTGGTGATATAAGGAGTGGTGATGTAAGGACTGGTGATGTAAAGACTGGTGATGTAAAGACTGGTGATGTAAGGAGTGGTGATGTAAGGACTGGTGATGTAAGGACTGATGATGTAAAGACTTGTGATGTAAGGAGTGGTGATGTAAAGACTGGTGATGTAAGGACTGATGATGTAAAGACTGGTGATGTAAGGAATGGTGAGGTAAACAACACTGGTGATGTAAGGACTGGTGATGTAAAGACTGGTGATGTAAACAACACTGGTGATGTAAAGACTGGTGATGTAAGGAATGGTGATGTAAACAACACTGGTGATGTAAAGACTGGTGATGTAAGGACTGGTGATTTAAAGACTGGTGATGTAAAGACTGATGATGTAAAGACTGGTGATGTAAAGACTGGTGATGTAAAGACTGGTGATGTAAAGACTGGTGATGTAAAGACTGGTGATGTAAAGACTGGTGATGTAAGGACTGGTGATGTAAAGACTGGTGATGTAAAGACTGGTGATGTAAAGACTGGTGATGTAAAGACTGGTGATGTAAGGAATGGTGATGTAAAGACTGGTGATGTAAAGACTGGTGATGTAAGGAATGGTGATGTAAAGACTGGTGATGTAAGGAATGGTGATGTAAACAACACTGGTGATGTAAAGACTGGTGATGTAAACACTGGTGATGTAAAGATTGGTGATGTAAAGACTGGTGATGTAAGGAATGGTGATGTAAGGACTGGTGATGTAAAGACTGGTGATGTAAGGACTGATGATATAAACAAAATTGGTAAGGAGCCGTCCATAATGTACGCCACGCTATGTAAGGGGAGGGGTTTTAATCGTGTTTGTGACAGGGTGACGGGTCAGGCCACGCGTGGGGGCGGGATTTGTGACAGTTTACACGGTTTTGGGAGGGGGGTGGTTGAGGGTGAAAATAATCAAAAATGGCGTGACGTGACGTACTTTAAGGACTACCCCTAATGTAAACAAAACTCGTAATTAAAAAACTAGTGATATAAAGACTGGTGACGTCACCACTCACCATGTCCACCTCAGAGATGCTGTCAAAACTGGCCAGGATCACTTCGATGCCGATCTCCAGTGGAGCACCTGCCAGATTGACCAAACAAAAACAAATAAATGTAACAATATCATAACTGGCAGCATGAAAGACAAATTTAAAATTGTGTCACAGTGGGATAACTTATAAAACATGTTATCTTAAAGTTATACTTTTTATACATGTCAGCTTAAAAAGGTAAACGGATTAGAAGAAGAAATGACTCAAAGTTTTTCAAGATATTATTTGTTTAAACTCGTTGCAGACGGTAGATAGTGGATGAGTCATTCCAAATCAGCGGCAACCTGTGTCATTCTGGGGTCATTTCTACTCCACAACCAGTTGTGCACGCAACCCAATATCTGGGCCTCCATAACCGAACCAGATATCTCTTCTTGTTGGCTGCCCCTCAGCAAAACAAACAGCCTTCTACTTCTTGTTGGGCGAAGATGATTCGAATGTTGCCATTTTTGTTCTCGCCGCGGCCTCGTGTGATCGATATTCATCAATTTGATGATGAGCACTGCACGAGTTAGGGAAAAGTTAAGCGAGGTAATAATGTGGATTCTCGTCCATGATTAATTTTTATTAATAAATAATCTTGTTCATATCGGGAGACATGTGGCGAGTGGACTCGTCTGTGGCATCGAGGTCTAAGAAACTAAATCATATCTTGGACATAACGTTATGGTCGAAAGCAAAAGACGCTTAAGATATGGTAGAAAAGCTAGAGTGAGTTAAAAGAGTCATATTCCCTGTATAAAATTGGATCAATTGTTTTATTCAAAGTACAACAATGACGCAATAAACACAAAAGATGACTCAGAATTAAGCAGTATATTTTAATAACGAAAATCAATCATGAACACGGGCAGTAACTCTAATATTAAAAAACGATATTCAAAGTGAGACGAACATATAGAAATAGTGAGACAAACATATCGAAGTAGTGAGACGAACATGTAGAACTAGTGAGATGAACATGTAGAACTAGTGAGACGAACATGTAGAACTAGTGAGACGAACATATAGAACTAGTGAGACGTACATATAGCACTAGTGAGACGAACATATAGAACTAGTGAGACGTACATATAGCACTAGTGAGACGAACATATAGAACTAGTGAGACGAACATATAGGACTAGGGAGACGAACATATAGCACTAGTGAGACGAACATATAGAACTAGTGAGACGTACATATAGCACTAGTGAGACGAACATAT
>MUZC01001338.1:75571-87552 GCA_002072015.1 Radix auricularia
CATTTAACGGCGTGTGTTGGGACATTTAACGGCGTGTGTTGGGGCATTTAACGGCGTGTGTTGGGACATTTAACGGCTTGTGTTGGGACATTTAACGGCGCGTGTTGGGGACATTTAACGACGTGTGTTCGGGGCATTTAACGGCGTGTGTTGGGACATTTAACGGCGTGTGTTGGGGCATTTAACGGCGTGTGTTGGGACATTTAACGGCGTGTGTTGGGACATTTAACGGCGTGTGTTCGGGCATTTAACGGCGCGTGTTGGGGACATTTAACGACGTGTGTTGGGACATTTAACGGCGTGTGTTGGGACATTTAACGGCATGTGTTCGGGCATTTAACGGCGTGTGTTGGGACATTTAACGGCGTGTGTTGGGACATTTAACGGCGTGTGTTGGGACATTTAACGGCGCGTGTTCGGGCATTTAACGGCGTCTCTAATCGAGACCACGTGATTTAAGCTCTAACTACTTGCTTTAATATATCCGTGTCAAAATTCTCTACAAAGTAACGACTTAAACCAAATCTCTGTCATCTGCATTTGTCAACGACCATCTGGACCAGCAAGGGCATTAATGCCGGCCACAGTCTAGTCAATGTTTAATTTTTCTTGACGACCATTATTTATATATATCCAATACGATATATAAGTTGGTCAGAATGTTCTAATATAATAAAGTAAAGTATCACGTTGACTAATGTCTACATACAGCCAAAAAGAAAAGGTAGATCAAAATGGTGTAAATAGGTCATCACCTCTGACCAATCGTTTCTCAGCTTACAACGTTTTTATTAGAGTTGCCTTCTGGGCGGAGACCAAATCACGGGCGCGGCAGCCTGGTGCCTTGACTCCGTATCTAGGTCATTGTCTGGTCAGAGGTCTCAGAGAATCTTGACAAATGTCCAGCCAACGGCACCAAAGACCCGAATACAATTGGTCGTTAAGAGTTCATCCCCCTTGTGATATCTGGGTGGCATCCAGTTAGGTGTGCGTGTGGGTTGGGTTGGGGTTGGGCTGGGAGAAGGGAAGGGTTATGGAAATGCCTCGAGTGGGAACTGTCCGAAATTGTCAGTATTGAACGGATCTGGTTTTATAGAGTTGTTCCCCTTTAATTGTCCCCTCCATTCACTTCCTTTCTATTTATACGGCGGCACTAACTCAGCCGATAGACCGGTGAATGCCAACAAATAGGCACCGGAAGCTGTTTTCTCAAGACTTGAAGACCTTGTACGATAGCGAGGCCATCTTCTCCGCGATATGACGAGATCTGCCCCTCCACCCACCCCACCCACCCCACACACACATTTTTTTCAATCACGAGATTTGTTTCGAGATATCAAGGATGACATATTAACTTTGTATTCCTTTCACTGTAGTAGGAAGGTAAACTTAAGTATAGAATCTGATCTATTTAATGAGTTAGGCGTGAAGAAATGAATTTATTTCGAAGGAATTTGCTGTGCTTAAATGTTTACTGTATTTTGACTTAAAGTTTTTTAAATGTAAATTAAATAGTTATGATTGTGTTCAACGGAGTTCTACAGTCAACATAACTAATATGTAGTCATGTTATTTAAAAGTACATGTTATATACAAGTGCATGTTATATACAAGTACATGTTATATACAAGTGCATGTTATATACAAGTGCATGTTATATACAAGTACATGTTATATACAAGTACATCTTCAGTAGTTATTAAATCTAGTAGCTCAGTACAAAAAATAATTCTAAATGCAGACAATAAACACAATCAATATTACACATATTTATATAAAGAATAATTAATATAATTCTATGAAAGTTGAGTATAGAAGACACTACGTAGGATAGCGATCTACATACATGGCTCCTATCTGGCAATTGATCCTATAGATGACACAAACATTGGGGACCTGGCATATCGATCTTATAGATGACACAAACACTGGGGACCTGGCATATCGATCTTATAGATGACACAAACACTGGGGACCTGGCATATCGGTCTTATAGATGACACAAACATTGGGGACCTGGCATATCGATCCTATAGATGACACAAACACTGGACATTTGACATATCGATCTTATAGATGACACAAACACTGGGGACCTGGCATATCGATCCTATAGATGACACAAACATTGGGGACCTGGCATATCGATCCTATAGATGAAACAAACACTGGACATTTGACATATCGATCTTATAGATGACACAAACACTGGGGACCTGGCATATCGATCCTATAGATGACACAAACATTGGGGACCTGGCATATCAATCTTATAGATGACACAAACACTGGGGACCTGGCATATCGATCCTATAGATGACACAAACATTGGGGACCTGGCATATCGATCTTATAGATGACACAAACATTGGGGACCTGGCATATCGATCTTATAGATGACACAAGCACTGGGGACCTGGCATATCGATCCTATAGATGACACAAACACTGGGGACCTGGCATATCGATCTTATAGATGACACAAACACTGGGGACCTGGCATACTCTAGGGTTTCTGGACTCAAGCAAGAAAATCTCAGGTCTGCCTTCCTGCTTGGGGCAGACTTCTTCAAACATTGCCTCAATAATTGGAGCTTAGGTGTGTGTGTGTGTATGTGTATGTGTGTGTGTATGTGTATGTGTGTGTGGGGGGGTGGTATGGGGTTTCGTCTGTGATTCAAATAGCCAGTCGGGAGGTTCATACGAAATGCGTTCTCTATTTTCAATTATTATTATTTGATTATTATAAGAATGCAGAGTGGCCATTTTAACCGAAACATCTATAATATATTTTAACTACATAATGTTTGTGAGTAAGACCTGCCCATTTTATAATATATTTTAACTACATAATGTTGTGAGTAAGACATGCCCATTTTATAATATATTTTAACTACATAATGTTGTGACTATGACCTGCCCATTTTATAACATATTTTAACTACATAATGTTGTGACTATGACCTCCCCATTCTATAGCATATTTTAACTACATAATGTTGTGAGTAAGACATGCCCATTTTATAACATATTTTAACTACATAATGTTGTGACTATGACCTCCCCGTTTTATAGCACATTTTAACTACATGATGTTGTGACTAAGACCTGCCCATTTTATAATTGGCTCTGGGGTAGGTCGATAAAACAAATCACAGCAAAATAAAGTAAATATATATTTAAAAATAAAAATATAAAAGTTCAGAACACAAAATTTCACAACTTTCCATTAGATCTACACAAATGTTTTTGACTTAGAAAGTTTCATACATTATAACTATACTAATATGTTTAATACATCATAAATTTTCAATTCTCTCTCTCTTTCTCTCTCTCCCCCCTCTCTCTCTCACACACACTCTCTCACTCACTCACTCACTCACTCACTCACTCACTCACTCTCTCTCTCCCTCTCTCTCACTCACTCTCTCTCCCTCTCTCTCGTTCCCTCTCTCTCTCTCCCTCTCTCTCTTCCTATCTCTCTCTCTCCCTCACTCACTCTCTCTCCCTCTCTTTCACTCACTGACTCTCTCACACACTCTCTCTCCCTCTCTCTCACTCTCTCTCCCTCTCTCTCTCCCTCACTCACTATCTCTCTCTCACTCTCTCTCTCTCATCCCCCCTCCCTATATTCCCTGACATCTATTCCTCAGACAGCCCATCGATTCCTTATTTCGGCAGCACATCTCCTCACGACCGAGTCCTAATAGCTGGTAGTGAGAAACAGATGTACTAAAGCTTTTGTTGACCACCGTACTGATATGTTGACTGCCGTACCGATATGTTGACTGCCGTACCGATATGTTGACTGCTGTACCGATATGTTGACTGCCGTACCGATATGTTGACTGCTGTACCAATATGTTGACTGCCGTACCGATATGTTGACTGCTGTACCAATATGTTGACTGCTGTACCAATATGTTGACTGCTGTACTGATATGTTGACTGCTGTACTGATATGTTGACTGCTGTACTGATATGTTGACTGCTGTACAAATATGTTGACTGCTGTACAAATATGTTGACTGCTGTACCGATATGTTGACTGCTGTACCGATATGTTGACTGCTGTACCAATATGTTGACTGCCGTACCGATATGTTGACTGCCGTACCAATATGTTGACTGCTGTACCAATATGTTGACTGCTGTACAAATATGTTGACTGCTGTACAAATATGTTGACTGCTGTACTGATATGTTGACTGCTGTACTGATATGTTGACTGCTGTACAAATATGTTGACTGCTGTACAAATATGTTGACTGCCGTACCGATATGTTGACTGCTGTACCGATATGTTGACTGCTGTACCAATATGTTGACTGCCGTACCGATATGTTGACTGCTGTACCAATATGTTGACTGCTGTACCAATATGTTGACTGCTGTACTGATATGTTGACTGCTGTACTGATATGTTGACTGCTGTACTGATATGTTGACTGCTGTACTGATATGTTGACTGTTGTACCGATATGTTGACTGTTGTACCGATATGTTGACTGCTGTACCAATATGTTGACTGCTGTACTGATATGTTTACTGCTGTACTGATATGTTGACTGCTGTACTGATATGTTGACTGTTGTACCGATATGTTGACTGCTGTACCAATATGTTGACTGCTGTACCGATATGTTGACTGCTGTACAAATATGTTGACTGCTGTACTGATATGTTGACTGCTGTACTGATATGTTGACTGCTGTACTGATATGTTGACTTCTGTACCAATATGTTGATTGCTGTACCAATATGTTGACTGCTGTACTGATATGTTGACTGCTGTACAAATATGTTGACTGCTGTACCAATATGTTGACTGCTGTACCAATATGTTGACTGCTGTACTGATATGTTGACTGTTGTACCGATATGTTGACTGCTGTACTGATATGTTGACTGCTGTACTGATATGTTGACTGTTGTACCGATATGTTGACTGCTGTACCAATATGTTGACTGCCGGACCGATATGTTGACTGCCGGACCGATATGTTGACGGCCGGACCGATATGTTGACATACCGACAAGTACTATGAGCCATCACTGACCCATACTATGAGCCATCACTGACCAGTACCATGGGCCATAACTTCCCCTTACTATGGAGCTTAACTGACCTGTACTATGAGCCATCACTAACCATTACTATGAGCCATCACTAACCATTACTATGGGCCATCACAAACCAGTACTATGGGCCTTAACTGACCAGTACTATGGGCCTTAACTGACCATTACTATGGGCCATCACTAACCAGTACTATGGGCCATAACTGACCAGTACTACGAGCCATCACTGACCAGTATATGAGCCATCACTGACCAGTACTATGGGCCATCACTGACCAGTACTATAAGCCATCACTGACCAATACTATAAGCCATCACTGACCAATACTATGAGGCATCACTGACCAGTACTATAAGCCATCACTGACCAGTACTATGAGCCATCCTTTATTAAATATCCTGGATTTTATAACAATGAATAAAAATTCGAATGAATATTTAAACGCAATTCCCAAAAAAGAATTTCTGAATTTTTTATTCCAGGTAAATCATTCTACAGTCACACCAAGAATGTGTCAATATAATGCGCACCGCGCAACAGTCTAACATTAGCATTCACGAAGCGGGAAAACCCCATTAACTATCATTCTAGATTTCATTAAAAAATAATTTCAAATCAATAAATGTGAAACTAAAAAAAACAAAAAAACACAAGAAAAAAAAAAGTAGATCTAGTCTAGATCTAATCTAGATCTATGCTATCACAAATTGCTGCTAAAATTACGGGAGTCGAACCAAAAGTGATTTTAAACATTTTCTTCTACAACATTGTTTTAAATACTATTAGCTATCGTTTGACGTTTGTTTAAACCCGATAAATTTTATGGTTTGCGAAAAATTGACAAAATACGGATATTTTTCGGGGTTTTATTTGTTAATTTTCCAGGAAATCCAGTAAACCTTTTCGGTATAATTTTTTTTGCCTTTGCACATCCTTGAGATCTCCTTAACATATTTGCAAAAAACCCAAACCCTCTGTCTGTTATGGCTCAGGGGGAGTTGCTGTTCAGGCCGGACATTTCAAATAATTTATCTCAATTTGTTCAAATGGAAATTCCTATAAAAAAAGAGTATTCATCAACTTATAAAACTTCACGTACATCTGAGGAATAAAGAAAATAAATTCCCTTTATTTATATTTTCTTCAAAGGAGAAAAGTGAACGAAATCGACTTTCCCCCAGAACGTAATTAAAAAGCTCACCACCTCTCCGCCAAAATTTCCACAACTACCATCAAAACTTCCACAACTACCATCAAAACTTACAAAACTACCATCAAAACTTCCACAGCAACTACCATCAAAACTTCCAAAACTACCATCAAAACTTCCACAGCTACCATTAAAACTTACAAAACTACCATCAAAACTTCCACAACAACTACCATCAAAACTTCCACAACTACCATCAAAACTTCCACAACTACCATCAAAACTTCCACAACTACCATCAAAACTTCCACAAACTTCCACAACTACCATCAAAACTTCCACAACTACCATCAAAACTTCCACAACTACCATCAAAAACTTTCACCTCAATATCTACAGAAACATTCGCGGAAAATCCTATTTTGTTGCCATCAGTCCCATCTCCCCCCTCCCCTCGGCCCTTCTCTATTTAAATTGGTCCGCTTAATTTATTCATGGGATTTCCGAGGTCTCTCCCCTGTCCCCACCCACTTCTCTTTGTCTTTGAGAGTAAACGTTGGCCAGTATTCACTTAGGGCAGTCACTCCTCTTATTCCCTCCCTTGGAAAACCCAAGTCTCGAGTCCCAGGTTGTCATGATGGTCGTGTGGCCTTGACCTTTGAGCAATCTTCATCTGACGCCACGTTATTATTTGAATAGAGATACTTGGACGTATCTGCGATGTTACTTTCTAGGGAATGGAAAGGTCAAGTGACGTGTTTTGAAATATTGTGATCCGACTAACACAAACCAACTTGATGAATGTATAACCCAACGGTTTTTGTTTTACATCCGTTAAGTCTTAACTTTGTAACTCAAGACATTTGGTTTTAAATAAAAATCAAGTAATATAAAACTCGAATGAGTATGTAAATGCAATTTCCAAAAAAAGAATTTCCTTTTTTTTTTCAAGGGAAATCATTCTAGATTTCATTAAAAGTTGTTTGAAATCAATAATTCTGAAAGTAAACCCAAAATGACGTCATATCCCCTCACGCTACATCACACCAAGAATGTGTCAATAAAAACGCACCGTGCACCAATCTAACATAAGCATTCACAAGCCGCGAAAACCCCATTAAGCATCATTCTATAGCTATTTTTTCGGGTTTTTTTGCAAGTTTCCACCAAATTCAGTAAACATTTTCGGTATTTATTTTTTTTACCCTTGCACATCCTTGGGACCTCCTTAACATATTTGCAAGGGACCCGAAACCTCTATCTGGTATGGCTCAGGGGAAGTTTGCTTGTGCAAGCGTGACAGACATTTCAAATATATAAAAGCAATTTTTCTAAGGGACATTGCATTAATAAATTTCTCCGATTGAAATCAAATATAACTTTCATTAAATCAACGCAAAAAAGTGACCTTTAAAAATTCAACACAAAAATAAAGATCTTAAATAACAGCTAATACTAAGGACCTTACACTGATGTTAGTACTCAAAACCTAACACTACAATTAGAACTGAAGACCTCACACTACAATTACAATTGAAGACCTTACACTACAATTACAACCGAAGACCTTACACAACAATTACAACTGACGACCTTGCACTACAATTACAATTAAAGACCTTATACTACAATTACAGCTAAAGATCTTACACTACAATTACAACCGAAGACCTTACACAACAATTACAACTGACGACCTTGCACTACAATTACAATTGAAGACCTTACACTACAATTACAACTAAAGACCTTACACTACAATTACAACTAAAGACCTTACGCTACAATTACAACTAAAGACCTACACTACAATTACAACTAAAGATCTTACACTACAATTACAACTAAAGACCTTACACTACAATTACAACTAAAGACCTTACGCTACAATTACAACTAAAGGCCTACACTACAATTACAACTAAAGACCTTGCGCTACAATTACAACTGAAGACCTACACTACAATTACAACTAAAGACCTTACGCTACAATTACAACTAAATACCTTACACTACAATTACAACTAAAGACCTTAAACTACAATTACAACTAAAGACCTACACTACAATTACAACTAAAGACCTACACTACAATTACAACTAAAGACCTTAAACTACAATTACAACTAAAGACCTTACGCTACAATTACAACTAAAGGCCTACACTACAATTACAACTAAAGACCTTAAACTACAATTACAACTGAAGGCCTACACTACAATTACAACTTAAGACCTTAAACTACAATTACAACTGAAGGCCTACACTACAATTACAACTTAAGACCTTACACTACAGTTGTGTCAAACAGGAAGCTTCCAGAGATTTTATCTCAAGTCCATCACATCCTAGAGTACTTTCTCAATCAGATGGTAATGGGGACAGATAAAATCTCCGGTCAGCTGACAGTGAGGAAGATTTGGTGGAGGGGGTTCGCTTCAATCTGTTCCGTATCCCACGTGACAACATACGTCATCAAGCCACAAACTCAACTTGGTGACTTCCTCATTAGGCTCAGACAGGCGGCACCAATAGGATAGCGGCACTTCCAAATGGGGTTTTCACCTTAAACCGCTCACTTATCCAACGACCAAGTAATTGCCACGGGCTCAGTTCTGGTGTACACGGAGCGGGACGGAGTAAAATAAATAGAAACTATTTATAGACCCATGACACATATCAGTGGATTGGTAGAGAAATGTGCTGCTTGTTGGGTTCAAGGCAGACGGTACTAGCCTCTAGGGTTGTTGTGTCCAACAGTGAGGACCGTTGTGTGATATGAGATCATACAGCTATAGTTTCGACGGATCTAGAGTATGGAATATCTTGGTTGCTTGGTTTTAATGGACATATTCAACTCACTTGTACATAATGCAAGAACGTATTTAAAGGCGATGTGTGAAAAACGTTCCAAACAATTGGACAGAAAGACGTGGATATATCGACACTAATATATTACAAGTACTTTGAGCTGCATATCTGTGATGCCCAAAGGTTTGGACTTAACACTACAAACATATGATCTGAGAACAATTCATATACCCGAAGATATGGTCTGATAACGATTCATACTCTCAATGATATCAGAAGAGAACGATTCATACTTCCAAAGATATGATCTGAGATTCATTCATACTCCCAAAGATATGATCTGAGATTCATTCATACTCCCAAAGATATGATCTGAGATTCATTCATACTCCCAAAGATATGATCTGAGAATCATTCATACTCCCAAAGATATGATCTGAGAACGATTCATACTTCCAAAGATTTGATCTGAGATTCATTCATACTCCCAAAGATATGATCTGAGATTCATTCATACTCCCAAAGATATGATCTGAGAATCATTCATACTCCCAAAGATATGATCTGAGAACGATTCATACTTCCAAAGATATGATCTTATATTCATTCATACTCCCAAAGATATGATCTGAGATTAATTCATACTCCCAAAGATATGATCTGAGAATCACTCATTCTCTCAAAGACATGCTCTGAGAATCATTCATACTCTCAAAGACATGCTCTGAGAATCATTCATACTCTCAAAGACATGATCTGAGAACGATTCGTACTCTCAAAGATATGATCTGAGAATCATTCATACTCTCAAAGATCATTCTTGTCCCTTCCAATGACATTTCTCCCATCCTCCCAGCAAAGATTTATTGAACAAACACAGACATCGGACTCCCCTGTTCCGAATTCGGCGCCCCACATTTATGCTCTCATGACCATGTTTGCTTTGGCGGTTACCTCACAGGAGACACCGCCCTGCTTGTCGGACACAGGCCATGTGGTCAGCTCTGCCATAAATCAATGGCTCGTTTTGATCTCTGCCCACGCGATCTGGTGAGTCGAGGGAATCCGGCTTGTTCAACTCGGGCCGGCCACCGTCAAACTACTGACCGAGTCAGTGAAGGACATGGGACGATTTTAATGGCATACATGATGGTAGCAAAATAACGCTACAAACTGAAAGCGGTTGTCGTGAATATCTAAGTTGTGCGGCACCGGGTAGCTGTTTTAGGGCTCTTTGGATGATTAAATACGACTTGTTTGAAGGCACTGGAAGTTAGCGTTTAGACTACAGATTATAGGCTTGGTCTCTTAGTGGGCATTAGACTTAGACTTCAGCATTGATGATAGACTAAATCCTTGACTTTGACACTAGATCTGGTTCTTAGTTTGATGCTGGACTTAATCTAGGGAAAAGTCCTAACTTTGATCCTAGACACCTGTTGCGTTCTGGGTTCTGGATGTAATCAGACCCACGTCTCGATTCTTGTCAATAATATATAATTCTTTATTGTTGCAATATTACAAGTACAGTCACTGCTACAATAATACAATACAGATCGATGACAGCCCTCAGGTACATCCAAACACAGGCTAATTCCTCACAAGTCTCAATTCTCCTGATTGTCCCTACATTCAAGCACACCTCGATAAATGTTTGACAATCGCTCGGCCTAAGACTAAGCCTCGACAATCCACCGACCTGTAGCCTGACACACACACTACACACCAGTCCCCTGCCCGCTGTATTGACCTCTACTGAACCGCCGCACTGAGCCCCGTCCCACACTACATATAGCCCTGAATGAACTCCCCAAAGTCATGGCGGTGAACACTCAGTGTTCTGTTTACCGAGCAGTTCGAACATCGCTCACAGCATTTCACAACAAACTCTGTCAGTGATTCTGATACATTGACAACATCGAAAAACAGAATATTGTTCCTTAATTTGAATACTACTTGATATTAGAGTTGAAAACTAGAATTCTTCCTGAATATTATTATAGATATGATCCTAGACTTGATATCTAGATTTGATCATGGATTTGACCCTAGGCCCTAGTCGAACCAAATTCTATTCAAGATTGGGGCTATACTTAACTTTAGACCCTAACAAGATTGGGGCTATACTTAACTTTAGACCCTAACAAGATTGGGGCTATACTTAACTTTAGACCCTAGCAAGATTGGGGCTATACTTAACTTTAGACCCTAACAAGATTGGGGCTATACTTAACTTTAGACTCCAAAAACCATGGATGGCGTGTCAAAGATGTGACGCAATACAAATGTGTTCCACATAAATCAATCGATTATCGCAAGCTTCAGTGCTTAGCTACAGCAATCTCCATTCCTGTTGATGGCACTCTGCGATGACAAGTTCTACTTAATCAGGGGCTAAGTCACAGGCGGCAGTTTGGGACCCTAAGTAAGTAAAATCTTGTACGCCCGACAGTGTGTGTGGGTTAGCCACAGGAAGCGTCTCGTGACCATTACCGCGATAAGACAGTATGACTTTATGTTAAACATTTTAGCTTTTAGAGTCTGTTTATGTTGATAATATGACTCATGACCAATCAGAAATAACTTGACCCAGTGCCATCGCTCGGACACCATTCTCTACCTACCGTGTTAGTTGAGGCGGGACAAACATTTGACCCCATTACCCGGGGCCTGGACGACACTGGTGGCTATCGGTCCGGGCTGTAATACCGTCAACCCATCAGGAGATTGTGTTTGTGTTTGGTCCAGTGATGACCACCAGTTGGAGCCGGACACGGAGCGTTGGATTAATGAGGCCAATCCTGGACGGAAGCCCCCAGACTGGACTTGACTAACTAGGTGGCGGCGCTTGACCGCAGCGGTCATGTGATTTAACACTTGGCCTTTCCGACCTGGTCTCCGTCAACGGGTGTGGACATAAAGCCCCACTCCCCCCC
>MUZC01001339.1:0-17792 GCA_002072015.1 Radix auricularia
ATTTCCCACTCATGGGGGCCGTGGCCCCGGAAAAAGCCCTGACTCACTCACTCAATCACTCACCCATTCGTCACTAATTCTCCAACTTCCCGTGTAGGTAGAAGCATGAAACTTTGGGAAATTGTTGATTACCCTCTAACGACGAAAATTGGGGAAAAAGAATTTTAAAAATCTCGCTCATGTGGGGCCGGGGGCCCAAAAACACTTTTCCTTTTTCCTATAAAAATTGAAAATCACCAATTTTCCTATTTTCCGTGTAGGTATAAGCATGAAACTTTGGAAATTTATATATGAGCTATACAAAAATTGAAAATCACTAATGCTCCTATTTCCCATATAGGTAGAAGCATGAAAATTTTGAATATTTTTTAGTACAAGCTCTCGACAATTGGCAAAAAGAATGTTAGAATTCCCTCTTATTGGGTACCGGGGGTCCAAATATACTTTTTTAATATATTGAAATAAAAACAACTTATCACTAATTCTCCAATTTTCAGTGTAGGTGGCAGCAGGCGAAATAATATTTAAAATATTCCTTGGTAGTCGCTGGGGGCCAAAATATAGTTTTTTATGCACTCACTCACTTATCACTAATACTCCATCTTCCCGCAGCAAAGCGCGGCAAATTGCTAGTCTATACTAATAAAAGGGAAAGCCCTTACTCACTGACTCACTCACTCACTTATTCATCACTAATTCTCCAACTTCCCGTGTAGGTAGAAGCATGAAAATTTAGGAAGTTGTTGGGTACCCTCTCACTACGAAAATTGGCGAAAAAGAATTTTTAAATCTCGCTCATGTGGGGCCGGGGGCCCAAAAGTTTTTTTTTTTTCTACACCACTAATTCTCCAAGTTACCGTGTAGGTAGAAACATGAAACTATAGGATGTTGTTGAATACCCAATAACGACACTATTTGTTGAAAAAGAAATTTTAAAATCTCTCTCATGTGGGGCCGGGGTCCCGAAAAGTTTTTTTCTTAAATGGTTCCTTTAAAAATTGAAAGTCAGCAATTTTCCTGTTTCCTGTGTAGGTAAAGCATGAAGCTTTGGGAAGTTATTGGGTACCCTGTAATTACAAAAATTGGCGAAAAAGATTTTTAAAAATTTCGCTCATGTGGGACCGGGGGCCAAAAATTCCGTGTAGGTAAAAGCATGAAACTTTGGGAAGTTGTTGGGTACCCTCTCAATACGAAAATTGGCGAAAAAGATTTTTTAAAATCTCGCTCATGTGGGACCGGGGGCCCAAAAATTATTTTTTTTACATCACTAAATCTCCAATTTATCGTGTAGGTAGAAATATGAAACTATAGCATGTTGTTGGTTACCCAATAACAACAAAATTTATTTGAAATTTTTTTTAAAAATCTACCTGATGTGGGGCCTGTGGCCCCAAAAGTTTTTTTCTTACGTGGTCTAATTGAAAGTCAGCAATTTCCCGTGTAGGTAGAAGCATGAAACTTTGGGAAGTTATTGGGTAACCTCTAATTACAAAAGATGACGAAAAAGAATTTTTAAAACCTCGCTCATTTTAGGGGCCGGAAGCCCAAAAACTGTTCTTAACTTCATCACTAATTCTTCAACTTCCCGTGTAGGTAGAAGCATGAAACTTTGGAAAGTTGTTGGATGTCCAAAAACAACTAAATTGGCGAAAAAGATTTTTTAAAATCTTACTGAAGTTGGGCTGGGGGCCCAAAAAGTTTTTTCATATTATGGGCTCTCGGCGCAAATTAGCCAAAACAAATTTTAAATCTAACTTTCATGGGGGGCCGGGAGACCAAATATATTTTCTCTTACATTAAAAACCGATTCATCACTAATTCTCCACTTTTCGGTGTAGTTAGGAGCATGGAATTTTGGGAAGTTGTTTGAAAACCTCTCACGACGAAAACTGGCGAAAAAGAATTTTTAAAATCTGGCTCATGTGGGGCCGGGGACCCTAAATATTTTTGTTCCTAATATGGGCTTAATTAAAATGGAAAATCAAAAATTTTCTTATTTACCGTGTAGGTAGAAGCATGAAACCTTGGAAATGTTTTTGTTACATGTTTCCTACGATTATTTTGACCCAAAAAAAAATAAAATTTCCCACTCATGGGGGCCGGGGCCCCAAAAAACTTTTTTCCTAATATGAGCTATATAAAAATTGAAAATCACTAATTCTCCTTTTTCCTGTATAGGTACATGATTGAAACTGTGGACGTAATTTTGCAAAAAATAATGTAAAACTCCCTCTCATGGGTGTCCGGGGGCCCAAATATAGTTTTTGTTATATTAAAAATCGTCTCATCACTAATTGGTCAAATTTTCCGAGTAGTTCGGAGCATGAAACTTTGGAAAATTGTTATGTAACCTCTCACAACGAAAGTTGGTGTAAAAGATTTTTGAAATACACACTCATGAGGGCTGGGTCCCCAAAAACGTTTTTTCTCTTATGTGAGCTATATAAAAAATTGAAAATCAATAATTCTCTTACTTACTGAATAGGTAAAGGCATGCAACGTTGGGGGGTAGTTAAATACACTTCCACGATGGTAGCAGGTGAAAACATATTTAAAATATCCCTTACTTGGGACCTGGGGCCCAAGTAAAGTTTTTAATTCACTCACTCATCAATCATCACTAATTCTCTAACTTCCGGTGTAGGCAGGAGCATTAAAATTACTTTTAATGAAGTTACAAATCATGTTCCTACAGGACTATTATAACTGCCCAAATACTTACTATTGATTTATATATAAAAATATATTTGTTAATGTGTTACTAAAGAAAAAGAGTCATCAATAAAAAAAAGTACATTTTTAAATCTTCACATCTATAGTCTTTTCAATGAAAAAGTTATTTAAAAAGTTTAAATTCACCAACATTAAGAAAAATTATTTTTTGTCGTACATTAAATAAGACATTTTAAAATTGTATTATTTTAAAATCTCCCAATAAACTCCTATGATGTTAACAGGCTTAAATGCATTTAATTTATCAGTAACTGGGGAACGGAGGCCCAAATGTAGTTTATGTATTATATTATAACTGATTAGTTAATTTTTTTCACTGGACCACGAAAGACAGTCAACAAACACGGTGAATTTAATATATATATATAGAAAATCTATCATGATCTAGATTAAATTTTAAAATCAATTTGTGTTTTGAATTGGTATAACGCAGGTTTTCAACGCCAACTAAAAACCTAATTCACCGCAGCAAAGCGTGGGTAAATTGCTAGTCTATACTAATAAAAGGGGAAGCCCTTACTGACTGACTGACTCACTGATTCATCACAAATTTCTCTAACTTGTTGGTTACGAAAATTGGCGAAAGAAGAATGTTAAAAATATCGCTATTGTGGGGCCGGGGGCCAAAAAACATTTTTTCCCTTATTTGGGCTCTATAAAAATTGAAAATCACCAATTTTCCCATTTCCCGTGTAGGTAGAAGCATAAAACTTTGGAAATTTGTTAAGTTAATGCTCCCAATTATAATTAGAGAAAAAAAAGTTAAATTTTCTAATCATGGGGGCCGGGGCCCCAAAAGCGTGTTTTTCCGAAAATGAGCTATATAAAAATTGAAAATCACTAATTCTCCTATTTCCCGTATAGGTAGAAGCATGATACTTTTGTTAATTTTTTGAGTTTACGCTCCGGACCAAAATTGGAAAAAAAGATGTTAAAATTCCTTCTCATGGGGGACCAGGGGCCCAAATATAGTTTTTCCTATATTTAAGAGCCGACTAATCACTAATTCTCCAATTTTCCGTCTAGGTAGGAGCATGAAACTTTGCGAAATTATTAAGTACCCTCTCACGACGAAAGTTGATATAAAAGAATTTTTAAATACACACTCATGGGGGCCGGGGCCCAAAAAACATTTTTATATGAGATAAAAATTCAAAATCTATAATTCACTTATTGCCCGTGTAGGTAGACATATAAAACGTTGGGGAGTTGCTAAATTCAAATTGGCGATGGTAGCTGGTTGAAAATATTTCAAATATCCTTGACTTGGGACCGGGGGCCAAAATTGAGTTTTATCCAAATATATCTATACTAATAAAAGGGAGAGCCCTCACTCACTGACTGACTCACTGATTCATCACAAATTCTCCAACTTCCCGTGTAGGTAGAATCATGAAACTTTGGGAAGTTGTTGGGTACCCTCTGACTACGAAAATTGGCGAAAAAGAATTTTGAAAATCTCACTCATGTGGGGCCGGGGCCCAAAAACTGTTTTTCTCCTTATATAAGCTATATGCTAATTAAAAATCAATAATTCATCTATTTTCCGTGAAGGTAGAAGCATGAAACTTAAGAAATGTTTTGAGTACATGCTTCCAACGAGAGAATATTAAATTTCGCACTCATGGGGACTGGGGCCCCGAAAACGATTATTTCATTAAATGAGCTATATAAACATTGAAAATCACCAGTTCTCCTATTTTGCGAGTAGGTAGACTCATCAAATGTTGGGGAGTTTATAAATACACTTTCACGATGCTAGCAGGTGAAATAATTTTTAAAATTTCTCTTACAGGGGGGCTGGGGGCCCAAATTTAAAAACTAAAAATCACTATTTCTTCCATTCACCATGTAGGTGAAGAGCATGAAACTTTAGGAAGTTGTTGAAGCATGAAACTTTTAAATTATTTTGAGTACATGCTACCGATGATAAATGGCAAAAGAGAATGTTAAATTTCCCACTAATGTGATCCGGGGCCCCCAAAACATTTTTTTTCTACATATGAGCTATACAAAAATTGAAAATCACTAATTCTCCTATTTCCCATATAGGTAGAAGCATGAAACATTTGAATTTTTTTAGCACAAGNACAAGCTCCCGACAATTGGCAAAAAGAATGTTAGAATTCCCTCTAATTGGGTACCGGGGGCCCAAATATATTTTTTCTTATATTAAAAAAACAACAACTTATCACTAATTCTCCAATTTTCAGTGTAGGTAGGAGCATGAAACTTTGGGTAATTGTTAAGTACCCTCTCAGGACAAATGTTGGTGTAAAAGAATTTTGAAATTCACACTCATGGGGGCCGAGACCCAAAAAACGTATTTTTTTATATGAGATTTATAAAAATTGAAAATCACTGAATCTCTTATTTCTCCAGTAGGTAGACTCATGAAACGTTGGGTAATTGATAATTACACTTTCACGATGGTAGCAGATGAAAACATATTTCAAAATATCTCTTACTGGGGGCCGGGGGTCCAACTGTAGTTTATTTCCTAAAAACTACATAAAAACTACACATAACTAATTCCCCCATTCTCCATTTAGGTAGAAGCATAAAACTGGGAAGTTGTTGAGTACAATCTCCAGATGAAAGTTGGCGAAAGAGAATGATACATTTCCACTCACATGGGGGCCGGGGGCCCAAATATAATTTTTTTTATATTAAAAACCGACTCATCACAAATTCCACAATTCATCGTGTAGGTTAAAACATAAAACTTTAGGAAGTTGTTGGGTACCCTAAAAACGACGAAAATTGGCGTAAAATACTTTTTAAAATGCACGCTCATGAGGGCCTGGGCCCAAAAAAACGTGTTTTTCCCTTATACGTGCTATAAAAATTAAAAATCAATAATTCTCCCATTTTCCAAACAGGCAAACGCATGAAACTTTGGGGGTTTGTTAACTACACTTCCACGATGGTAGCAGGTGAACAATTATTTAAAACATTCTTTACTGTGGGCTGGGAGGCCAAAATGTAGTTTTCCCCTAATATTAACTATATAAAAATAAAAAAATCCTTAATTCTCCCATTCCCTATGTAGGTAGAAACATAAAACTTTAGGAAGTTGTTGGGTACCCTTTCGCGACAAAATTTAGCGAAATATAATTTTATAATTTTAAAATTTCCACTCATTTGGGCCGCGACCTCAAAAACGTGTGTTTTTTTCAAATATGTACTATATACACATTGAAAAGCACTATTTTTCATTTTTTCTTAAATAGGTAACGCATAAAACGTTGGGGATTTTTAAATACACTTCCACGATGGCAGCAGGTGAAATAATATTTAAAATATTCCTTGGTAGTCGCTGGGGGCCAAAATATATAGTTTTTTATGCACTCACTCACTTATCACTAGTACTCCATCTTCCCGCAGCAAAGCGCGGGCAAATTGCTAGTCTATACTAATAAAAGGGAAAGCCCTCACTCACTGACTGACTCACTGATTCATCACTAATTCTCCAACTTCCCGTGTAGGTAGAATCATGAAACTTTGGGAAGTTGTTGGTTAGCCTATCACGACAAAAATTGGCGAAAAAGAATTTTAAAAATCTCGCTTATGTGGGGCCGGGGGCCCAAAAACATTTTTTTCCTGATTTGGGCTCTATAAAAATTGAAAATCACCAATTTTCCTATTTCCCGTGTAGGTAGAATCATGAAACTTTGGAAATTTGGTAAGTACTTGCTGCCAATTATAATTGAGAAAAAAAGAGTAAAATTTCCCATTCATGGGGGCCGGGGCCCCAAAAATGGTTTTTTCCTAATATAAGCTATATAAAAATTGAAAATCACTAATTCTCCTATTTGACGTATGGGTAGAAGCATGAAACTTTGGAAATATTTTGAGTACACGCTCCCGACAAAAACTGGCACAAAAAAATGTTAAAATTCCCTCTCATGGGGGACCATGGGCCCAAATATACTTTTTCTTATATTAAAAACCGACTCATCACTAACTCTCTAAATTCCCGTGTAGGTAGAAGCATGAAACTTCGGGAAGTTGTTGGGTACCTTCTCTCTATGAAAATTGGCGAAAAAGAATTTTAAAAATCTCGCTCATGTGGGGCCGGGGGCCTAAAAACATTTTTTTCCTTATTTGGGCTCTATAAAAATTGAAAATCACCAATTTTCCTATTTCCCGTGTAGGTAGAAGCATGAAACTTTGGAAATTTGATAAGTACATGCTCCCATATATATTTGGAAAAAAAGAGTTAATTTCCCACCCATGGGGGCCGGGGCCCCAAAAACGTTTTTTTTCCTTATATGAGCTATGTAAAAATTGAAATTCACTAATTCTCCTATTTCCCATATATGTAGAAGCATGAAACTTTGGACATTTTTTGAGTACACGCTCCCGACAAAAATTGACAAAAAGGAATGTTAAATTTCCCTCTCATGGGGGACCAGAGGCCCAAATATAGTTTTTCTTATATTAAAAACCAACTCATCACTAATTCTCCGATTTCCCGTGTAGGTAGGAGCATGAAACTTTGGGAATATGTTAAAGTAACCTCTCAAGACGAAATTCGGTGTAAAAGAATTTTTAAATACACACTCATGGGGGCCGGGGCCCCAAAAACATATTTTTTCCTATATATTTATAAAAATTCAAAAGCTATAAGTCACTTATTGCCCGTGTAGGTAGACACATAAAACGTTGGGGAGTTGCTAAATTCACATTCGTGATGGTAGCAGGTTGAAAATATTTCAAATATCCTTTACTGGGGACCGGGGGCCAAATGTAGTTTTTTCCAAATATATTTGTAGAAACTATGTAGAAACTGAAAATCACTAATTTGTCAATTTCCCACGTAGGTAGAAACATGAAACTTTCGGAATTTGTTGAGTGCAATCTCCTGACAAAAATTGGAAAAAAAGAATGTTAAAATTCCCACTAATGGGGGACCGGGGGACCAAATATAGTTTTTCTTATATTATAAACAGACTCATTACTAATTATCCAATTTTCAATGTTGGTAGGAGCATGAAACTTTGGGAAATTGTTAATTGCCTTCTCATGACGAAAGTCGGTGTAAAAGAATATTGAAATACACACTTATGGGGGCCGGGGCCCCAAAAAGTTTTTTTTCTTATGTGAGATTTATAAAAATTCAAAATCTTATTATACCCCTGCACGTTTACAAGGAAAAATAATTATTTAAATTTAAAAAATTTCCTCTCATGTGTCACCGGGGGCCCAAAACTTTTTTCACCTAAAATGGGCTATATAAAACTGAATCAACACTTATTCTCCAAGTTTCCATGTAGGTAGAAACTTAACATTTTTGGAAGTTGTTGAGTACGCCCCTCCCCTTAAGAGGCAAAAAAAATTAAATCACCTCTCACTAGGGGTATAATTGGCGAAATATAGTTTTTTCCCCAATATGAGTTATATAAAAAGGACCCATCTTTAAATTTCCAAGTTCTTGTGTACGTAGTAGCCTTAGCAGTTGAAGTTAATATATTTAGTATATCCATCTTGATTCAGATTAAAATTATTAGGTGTTTTGAATTGGTGTTTGTCGGGTTCTCAACGCTAACTGAAATCCTAATTTCCGCAGCAAAGCGCGGGTAAATTGCTAGTACTATATAAAACTGAAAATCACTAATTTGTCAATTTCCCGTGTAGGTAGAAGCATGAAACTTTGGGAAATCTTTGTAATCTCCCGTTAGAATTCCCACTAATGGGGGACCGGGGGCCCAAATATAATTTTTCTTATATTATAAACCGACTCATCACAAATTCCCTGAACGGTTGAAGTTAATATATTTAGTATATCCATCTTGATTCAGATTAAAATCAATAGGTGTTTTGAATAGCTGTTACGCAGGTTCTCAACGCTAACTGAAATCCTAATTTCCGCAGCAAAGCGCGGGTAAATTGCTAGTTATTATATATGATTATACCTTAAGTGTGAGAAAATGAATATATTACTTTCCTATCATCGTATCTGCTAGCTGGTGTTTATCATCTGTTATCAAATGGACATTATAAGATAAGTCATGGCCAAAACACAGTATTTGATTGTCTTTAAACCTTGTCAAAAGCAAATTCATTAAAGTGTATTCTTATAATGAGTTTTTTTTTTTAAGAGGATTTGATGTTTTCCTATCTGTGTTCCATCATGGGTCTAATTTTAGTATTAAGTAACAAGTAACACCATCTTTACAAATATCAATCATACATTTCAATGTTCAGTGTTGCCTGGCTACTTCTCGGTTCGATTAACACGGGTTTTTCGATAAATTAACATAGCAGATTTCCACTATAAATCCTCAAAAATCGTGATAATCGAATATTAAACAATTAAATATTAAAAATAATGAATTTTTTTTAAAAATTGTGTATAAAAAATTAATAATATTATTTAAATTATAGGAAGAATGAAACAGTAATAGAATGTAAAAAAATATATACATACTTAAGTATAATCAATATACATAATTTGCAACGTATATCCCATCCGTCCGTCCCGTCCGCAACACTACTAATTTAAGAGCAGCACACCTAATTGCTGCAAAAAAAAAACTTGTCGAACTTCCTCATAAAATTGTTAAATTAGGAAATAAATTAATAAAATTAAAATAAAGGAGAGTTCTGTATTACATTATTTTTTATTTTTTATTAAATTATTCCAAAAATTAATAGATTGCAACTGAAATATATTTATTTTGAAAACGTCCGTCCTAGTAGCTTTTACAATCTATATTCACATAGTAAAGAGTTGGGTATAAATATAACAGGGATGGTTTTAAAAAAATATAAACAATTAAATAAAGTTAAAAGTAATGGATTATTCCATGGATTTTTTAAATATCACGGGTGGTCTCGGTCCTTATCGAGCGCAATATTCGAGGGAACAATTTATACAAGCATGAGTTTGATGCCTAGCAAATTTCAAATCACTAATGAAACTTAAAGAACAGACATTGCTCTAAATATGATTGGTTGCCCAGTCTTCACGTGTAATCTTAACTTTAGTTTCCTACCAGCACATGCAGTATTAAAATAATATCTGCGAGAATGTGTTTAGACTAAATCGTTTATAACTATCAGTTGAAAGCTGTAATGTTTTATCACATATGTTTGCTGCTGAACACATTGTGCGAGCGTTGATCAAATTCACGGCACATTGGTAAAGAAACTGTCAAAAGCTGAGGGGAATGTAGATGATCCCTTCGCATCTAAATTGACGTCCAGGGCTCTCTCCGATGACTAAAGCATGGTAACAAAGGTTTAGAGACGGACGAGACTTGTATCTTTCACTAACTATAGGTCTATTTTAGCCTCCCCTTGGCAGAGCCTTTTTCAACGAACATACAATACACAAATAAAACGAAAATAAAAATTAAAAATAAAATGAAGAACCTTAGCTGCGGTGAAATCCAAAGAATCCAAGAAAGGCTCTTTGCCGAAACGTTCGCTGTTTTGTAACGTCCGGTCAGGCTAACCCTTACCTTGTTTACGTCTTTTCCATTTATTTTTTTATAAGCCTGATTGCAGTCCTACCCCTCATTTTGTTTAATATCTAGAACAATGAAGGGAAGGAATTTTTTAAAAATATCTTTCCCTTCGACTCCCGTAATTTTAGCAACAATTTTTGAAAGCAATTGTTTTGTTTAGTTTTAAAATTATTCATGTGAAAAGAGTTTTAATGTAATCTAGAATGATTTCATATGCATAAAAGAATCGGAAATTCAATATGGAAATTGCGTTTATATACTCACTTTATGTATAATATTGATTACATAGTTTCAGTCTACCAAATCTAAGGTTAAAATAATATTTTAGCCCTACTTAATAGATGCTATTTTTTTTTCTTGACATAATTATTATAGTAACATTAGTAACATAAACCTTTTAGTAAAATAAATATTAAAATAACTATAACCTATCACTATCAATGTATCTGAATTTTCTATTATGCCACTCTTTTAATTTAAAAAAATTAAAACCCATACAGTTTTGTTTTTAAAATTTCCACATGGAGCATATTTCCGTGTGTAAACCATGAATGAAAGAATACAGCCAGAATAATTTTTACCGATATCATGATTGTAACTTTAGGAATTATGGGGAGATTTTTTGATTTTTTGAACAGCTTTCAATGCAGGTAATAACTGTAGAAATTCATGTAGGATTTTGGTAGGTATGTAGAATTTAGAAAACTTATACAATTTTGCTATGCCAGGCGATCTGCTCGACTTTTAAAGGTTGTTGACATTGTCAAAGACTAAATTACCCCATGGGGGGGGGGGGAATTAATTAAAAGACCAGTTGATTTATAAAAGTTTATAAAGATATTAAGGCTCCAAATTAACTTGCTTCAATAAAATAATTAATTTGAACATCGCTTACAATAATCTTAAGTATGCAAGGTTTTAAAATAGCTGCTCTAAAATTAACTTAATGAAAAATTAATTACGATCAATAAGGACTACGCCAAAATTGTTTAATCTATTGCTATTTAAATTTTTGCTATTTAGCATGGCAAGGCTGAAAGCATTTATACATGAAAGAGGATGCAATCAGGAAAAACAGAACATTTTAATTTTATCAAAGAAATAAAGCTTTTCTTCTTATCTCCATTAGTGTTCTTATTACTTTCAAAAAAAAACTATCTTTACTTTACAGACTTAACATATTTTTTCGGGGGGGGGGGGGGGAGGACAATACCGCCGCTGACTATCATCACTATTGAATTCTTTGTTCAGAAAAAAATTGACTGATGAAAAAAAGATTGATCCGTAAGACAGGGGTCGTCGAACAGGGGTATTGCCCATTCTGGGGTCAAATGGGAATTCATGTGGATAATTCAGACTCATTTGGGACAAATAATATCCACTGCAAAACACTAGATATATTAAAATACGTCATGTGTATGTGTACGATTGGAACACAGGCCCACTATTGAACCGGCTCCATCCCAGTGGCGTAGCGAGGTGGCGATAAGGGGGGCCAATGTCCCGGGAGAACTTTGCCAGCAAATTCCTGGTCGCTAATTAGTTTGTTAGAAAAAAATATAAGAAAGTCGAGCTTTTTATCGAAATAAAAGAAAAACCAAATAAGAAATTAAGAACAGAAATAAAAGAACTATCCTAAGGCACGTGAGCTGTTCAAATGTCAAAACTTCAAACTCCTTATTGGAAATAAATTCTAGTGAAACTAATGATACTTTACTGAAAATAACTTAATTAGTATGATAACACAGCCCAACAAATTATTATTTTTTTCAAATTGCCAAGAATGTTTGAATAAAATTATAGCAATTCATGGGTGCTGATTTCAAAATTGCCGCTGCTTTTGCTGAATTGGCTCTAGTTTCTGAGATATTGGGCACCCGTGAAAATATTATTGTACCCTTTGTGTAAAACAAATTAAATAAGTCTGGTGTCTGTTTTGTCTCATTGAAATTAATATATTTGAAGTTTTACAGCGCCATTTCTGAAGCATAAAAGGTCTTGGAAATATTTTATTTTGTTACGAACTATATTTTGATGACGTAATTGCGTTATGACTCGATTGACGAGTTTGTCGCTTGTGAAGTTTGTAGAATATTTGCCTCCGTCTATCTCGATTTAGATCTAATTAGTGAGTAAATTTTGTGTTCTACGTCACATTGTATAGTTTTAATTCGAAGATTGATTGTATTATATTACTTAGAGTTTAATTAAACTATACCAAGTTCAAACGTAGTTTATTTTTTTCTCTTTTCTATTTGCTTTCTAAAGACAATCATGAGTTCATCACGAAGATGGTGCAAAAATAATCAGAATTTATTCTGTTACATCTGTGGAGAATACTTGATTGAAATGCAAAGAAGAAATATAACCGAATTTGTGCAGCAGGCATATTTGGCTTTTTTGGTGTAAAGCTGGGAGACCAAGACAAGTCTTGGAATCCCCCATAAGGTCTGTGTGGAGAGCCTACGGCAGTGGACAAATGGTGAGAAGAAAAGTCTAAGTTTGGTGTACCAATGGTATGGCGAGAGCCAAAAGACCATTTTGGTAATTGTTATTTTTGTATTATGAATGTTAAAGGCAAGTGGGATTATCCTGATCTTGAATCTGCACGGAGACCAATTCCACATAGCAGTGAAGTTCCCATACCAGTGATCTCTGGATTATTATTACCATCACACTCCGACGAGTCTTTGGCAGATGAAAACATTGGAAGCGATTATGAAGGAAGTTCTTCAATACCTCAACAATTCATCCAAGAAGAACTCAATGACCTGATACAAAACCTAAATCTGTCCAAGCAAGCATCTGTGCTTTTAGCATCCAGGCTCAATGAAAGAAATTTTCTCAAACCAGAAGTTAAAATAACATCTTATCGGAAAAGAGAAGGGTTTCTTATTCCGTATTTCAGTCAAGAGGAAGACCTTGTTTACTGTAATGACATCCAACGACTTCTGCTCCAAATGGGACTACAAGACTACCATTCTGAAGACTGGCGTCTTTTTTATAGACAGTTCCATCAGAAGCTTGAAATGTGTTCTGTTACACAATGGTAACCGTTATGTATCTCTTCCCATTTGTCACTCAACAACACTTAAAGAAGAGTATGAGAATATCAAATTAGTATTTTGTCTGTTATAATGAGCATCAGTGGTAATTTATGTTGATCTAAAAATGTTAAACTTCTTGCTTGGGCAGTAGTCAGGATACACAAAATATCCATGCTTAATTTGCCTTTGGTATAGCAGGGCAAGGCAAGATCATTCGACAAGAGTGACATGGCCTGCAAGGGAAACCATGACTGTAGGTAAAGAAAATATCATCAACAAGCCACTGGTTGACAAAAATAAAAATAATTCGGCCACAGCTTCATATCAAATTAGGTTTAATGAAAAAATTTGTTAAGGCTTTGGAAAAATCTGGCAATTGTTTAAATATATTTGCAGATCATTGCCCGGATTGAGCATGGAGAAGCTGAAAGATGACATTTCTGACGGTCCTAAGATTTGAAACCTCATCAACGATCGAAATTTTACTTATTTCATGGATCACCTTGAAGCATCTTCAGTTTTGTTTCAGTTGTCAGAAACGTCTTACGTAATAACAGAGCAGAGAATTACGAAGAACTTGTGCAAGATATGCTCGCTTACTTCAGAAACATTGGAGCAAATATGAGCACCAAAGCCTGCACAATCATTTAGACAAATTTCCATCTAACCTTGGAGACTTAAGTGAGGAACAAGGCGTGAGGTTCCATCATGATATGAGGGTGAAGAAGGAAAGATATTAAGGAAGATGGGACATACATATGATGGCTGACTTCAGTTGGAGCCTTTCAGCGCAATTGCCCCAACCACACACACAAAAGGAAGTCGAGCAAACAGCGATTTGCTAATGCATTACAATAGACAATTAACATATGAATCAATAGTCATACATAATACTATTACACATATTTTTGATCAAATTTCATTGAAATTTGAAAAAAAAAATATTATCTTGTAAAATAGAGTCAATCTAGCAAAAGCATTGACATATCAGCATAGTTGACTTTGTATAAAATGATTTAAATATCACTGGCAATGAAATCAATGTTTACCGGTGTAATAAATGAGAAACTATCTTGGAATCCCCATGTCAATGAAGTTATTTATAAAAAACCTTAGGCTTTATAAAAGAAACGTTTACAAATGTAACAAAGATGGTTAGACCTATACTAGCATATGCATCTTCTGTCTGGGACCCATCCACCAAAGAAAATATTGATAAGTTAGAACAAATCCAAAAAAGAGCTGCAAGATTCATTATTGGAGAATATTCAAAACTGACAAGAGTAACACCATTAGTTAAATCATTAAACCTTGAAACAGGTTCCCAAAGTGGTCCCTACGGACCCCCAGGGGTCCGCGGAGCCGTTCAGGGGGTCCGTGGAATCTTAAAATTGATTTGGGGGTCCCTGAACAGCTTCAGGGGGTCCGCGGAAGGTTTAGTATGAAAATAATAAAATTACGTGTTTCTTTTTAAAATCATTACGGAAATCAAAATAAAGAAAATGAACACTGTAGCAGCTGTTTTTTGGTCCCGAGTAATTATAAAGTTGTTTGACCTAGAAAAAGAAAAAACACTACGATGTTTCCACAGCTGTAACCAATCAAAATGCTTGGTTCATTGAAAGGTATGTCAAGTTTGGTGCGTGAGAAAGGGGGAGACGCTATAAGTAGGTCATAAAAATACAGTCTTTTAACGGAAATGACGATGATTGCAGGGTTGGGTAAATTTTGACGTGTCGATAAGTCATAATCATCTAAGGGAGGAAGAATCCAGCTTTCCATTAATACCACATTTGGTATGATTGGATGATTCTAATTAATTGAATGGAGTCAGCAAAAATACTTTTTTAAATTCAAAATTCGACCAAGCACATTTTTAGAGAGTTTATTAGCAAAATAATATTGAAAAATATTTTCTAATGCATTATGATGGACTTTTTAAAATATAATTAACATTAAAAAATTGCCCCTGAATCCTAATAAATTGATAAATAGAAATCTCACCCGCTGCCCACCCATCCTTTTTTTAAAGTTCAAGATGGCGCAGTGTGAGACATACTACCGAAACTAGTTTTATACAGCAATGAAATTATGATGCTTTTTGCATAACTTGCCTACAATTATATATATAATAGCCCAGTGGTGTGGGTATGTTTGTAACGTAACGGGTAACGCAAGAGATGTACCACAGTCTACAGCAGTTAGTTTAGTTGAAAAATCGTGTTTTGATGAGCACTGTAAAAATATTTAATAGGATGACGTCATTGTTTGGTGTGCATCGGTGCGCAAAATACAACCCCTATTATTATTATTAAATAAATTATTTGCGTACATTTCATAAAGTTTAATAATTCGTATTTATCAAAAAAGGACAAGTTAGTTGGTCTTTAAAAAAAAGGTTGGCGCCGTAGGCGCCCAAAAAAAGGGGGCGCCGCAGGCGCCACGGCGCCCGGCACAATCTATCAAAAAAGGACAAGTTAGTTGGTCTTTTAAAAAAAGGTTGGCGCCGTAGGCGCCCAAAAAACGGGGGCGCCGCAGGCGCCACGGCGCCTGGCACAATCTAGTATAAAGTATAAAAGAGTAGTACATGTAATCGACAATTTATTGTTATGTAATGCTGATACGAAATCTATAAACAATATAAAGGCTAGCGGCTAAAAGAAGTTTAGTATAGTAAGTTGGAAGGTTTGATCCAGATAGATTACGCTTGAACGTATTTGTAAGTATATACCAATATTTGAATACAATTTATATCTTTTGAGAACAATATGTTTCACATTTTAAATATAGTAATACCTTAAGGTTCATTTTGAAGAAAAAAAAAAAAAACCACAAACGGATTGTAAGTTTTTTTTAAATAAAATTAAATTGAATTGTATCCTTACGTCTAATAATTTAAAGTGTTTTACTGAAGCATTCAATTGAAAAAGTTAAAAATTAATTCAAATAAAACATTTTATATACAATTTTTCTTATATTTCTGTGCCCTTTTTAACAGATAAGTGATCCAAAGAAAAAATATACACACGACAGCGTTGAATTCTTAAGATATGGCCTTATTTCATTACTAGGAAATAGTTTTTGACCAATTATTGTTTTCTGTCACTTCTGTGTAATAGAACTTTGTCGAATTATTCTACGAAACCTTCCAAGCTTAAGAAACATTTAATGAAAATTCATAGTCATAAAGAGATACAGATTTAACGGGTTTTTAAAATTAATATTATTATTACTTTTTTTATTAAAGCAGTCTGAGAAACATTGAAAACACCATCACTTTAACATCAAAGCGAGTTGACAATGGACTAATTCATTTCCTTATTGATGAAAGCCCAACACAATATGTGATGAGCTTATTTTACCAGCTGTATGTGAGGTTATAAACACTGTGTTGCACAAATCAACTTTCGACATCACAAAAAGAATTTCACTGAGCAATAATTCATTCCAAAGTAGGATTAAGGAAATGGCTCTGTGGGTTGAAAATTCTTTATGTGAGTACTTAAAACATATCTGAATTTTCTCTACAGCTTGACGAGTCCACTTTATCAGGAAACGAGGCTTTACTTTTAGCTTATGTAAGATTTGTAAAAGAAGAGCTAATATGCCAATAACTCAAAATCTTTTGTTTGATAAATGTTTGGAAACAGATAAGAAATGTGAAACGTTATTTACTGAATTAAAGCGACTTTACGATGAAAATGCTATACTCCTGACTACTATCATTTCTGTTGTTATTGACGGAGCTCCTGCCAAGTTAGGAAGATACCTAGGCTTTCTGGTATACTTAAAACAAGCTGTACCACAATGTATGTTCAGTGCAGTGTGTCATTCATAGACATTATTTAGTTGCAAATATATTAATGATCGTTTGAATGGATCACTAGATTAAGTCATTAGAGCTGTTAATAAACTCAAAAGATATGTCTATGAGATAGTGTTTGCTAAACTTTGATAAAAATTATGAAGACTATTATTGTTTACTACTTCACACTGAAGTATTTTGGTTATCTAAAAGTGCATGTTTAAATCGATTTTATGCTCTCTTTCATGCATGGCTGGAATTCCTGGAAGGCAAAGACAAAATTTAATGAACTCAAAAAATGACAAAGCCTTTATGACATATTTATTTTGCCAAATTTAACGGAACTAATAAGAAACTACAAGGTGACCAATTAAATTTTATCAAAGCTAACAGCGTAGTGTGTTTGTTGCAAAACATTTTCTGTATAAACAAAAATTCGGGAGAGGAGAATGTTCTCAGATTCAAAATCTTTCAAATTTGTAAAATAGAGATGAAGACTTGCTTGCCTACTGTCAACACTGCCATGCAGACCTGAACCAAAGATTTGAAGACATTCTTCACTTGGATATTTTCGACTGGGTGTTGAACCCTTTTGCTCGGGGACAAACTGAGTTCACAGACATAGATGAATCCATACTTATGCAGGTTCAACTTATGGATATTGAATTATCCACAAATGAGAAACTTAAACCAATGTTTGAACAAGGATACCACAAATTCTAGTTACAAAAA
>MUZC01001339.1:24754-57020 GCA_002072015.1 Radix auricularia
GGGGATAAAACTGCCAAAAAATCTTGTGATGCTATTTATGGATGGCCTGTTACACAAAATGCACACATTTACTTGAATTTCTAGTTTTAAACATAACGTATGGCTCTCACAGAATTAAATTTCAAAATATGTGGTTTTTATGGCTCTCTCCCACAAAAAGTTTTCCAACTCCTGCCCCAGAAAGTATTTATTAGCCCTCAATTGAATGCATGAATTAGAAATTAGAAACACTAAGTAGAAGATAGGAATAGTGAGATTGGTTCTGTAAAATATTCATAAAATAACAAACCAAGTGTGCTAAATCAGGAAGTTAGTACGTTATAGTATTTACAGATCTATTCAATTTGGACATCAGCATTCACTCTTTGTGATAATTATAAATATGGTATATAAAAAATTCCCAATGTCTAAAATATGAAAAGCTAATAATCTTGAGAACACATCAAAATGACATGTATAATACAAGACAACAGAAGACAAAATGTTCTTCTACCAGCAAGCTAGCACAGATTGAGCTTATTTAACTTTATTTTACCTCTAATCCCTTCAATTGAGGTGTCTCTACCTCATCATCTTCCCTTTGCCTTTTATTTTTCCTTCTCTTACCAGAGGAGGTTGCCTGAGGAGTGTGTTTCTTAGAGCCTGGTGTTGTAGAAACTACAGGAATGAATAAGCAGTATTGTCAGATACAAAAGGAAGCTTTATTTGAAATGACCAATTAATTTTTATTTAAATATTTAAAATGATGGACAAGCAACACGAAACCTGTAATAGTAATGGTCTTGATCCTTGTCAACTCCTGACACTATCTAATAGTCTATCATGCAATAGTCTAACTGCAACTAACAAGACATCAACAGCTTGTGGTCTGTGTAGCAACTGCCTCTTCAATCATATGAACATAACATTTATAGCCACTCTCTGAATACACAACCACATGAGTTCACTTCACAATACAATAACAAGCTTCAAACTCAGTCAAGTCAACTCGCGTGCTCATACTATGTCAACACAATAACACATCTCTCACAAAGCCCAGCTAATTGGAAATTTGCAAAGACAAAAAATATATAAAAATGCAGGACAGAAAAAGTGTTAAATATCTATTAATTTACAAATAATATTTAACCCTCTATTACGCTCTTTTAGGTTTTCACAGGAAAAAAATATTTGACTGGATATTATATGTGTATTGGACATATATAAACATTATATGGAAGAAAAATATAGTATTTTTATCAAATTTTGATTTTGATGGTATGTTACCATATGGTCACAATGCGTCTATATGGTAAAAAAAATGAATAAAAACAGAATAAAATAGAACATGACAACAATAATAATTTTGATAGATGATGATTTAATCCTGAACACAAACAAGTGTAAATATTAACTTTATTACAAATACATCCTTATATGTTAAATATAATGCTGAAAATGATAATTAGGATGATAAAAATAGTTATTTTAGGAAGAAAAAAATAAATAAATAAATAAAATAAAAAATCTCTTATTTTTTGAAAATAAAAATTCCTACATAAAGGCCAATAAACATTTATACATGTACATAAAAAAAGCATGTTTGAGGCTGGTGAAACTGTTTGAAGTTTGTTTCATGCAATGGTGAATATTATATTTGAATTTTTTATGCACCTTATTTCTAAAGAAATCCTTCGTAACTTGTTCCCGTTAAACTTTTTTTTGTGCAAATTGGATCAGGAAAACGCGAAACAGTCAGGTCTAACTGGTATGGGTGGAACAGCTGCAGTAGGACCTCTCATTTCTTTGGCTCTATAACCAATTAGGGATGACCACATTTTCTAAACCTTACTTTAACTTTTTCATGGGGCATATAGCAATCTGGGTCTTGATATCAAGTAGAGCAAATATATTTTTGTCACATTTAGATTACTACAGGCATCCCCATAGATCAGCCATGGCTGAACTAGTGTCATATTCATATCCACTTGAATAAAAATCATTGCGAGTTGTTTATTCCTGACTTGTAACAAAGCTAAGGAAATGGCGCACAATGTTTTCCAGAAGCTCTTATAACCGATTCTAATTTACATGAAAGAATGTTGCAGCAGTATAATTCAAGTTATTAATCACTGTTGTAGCAGAACAACTCACACATTTTTTTTAAATTTTGGGGTTATATTTGTTTGATCTATATATACATCTATAGCAACCTTGTCGTAACGGTTATCAGTTCCCCAGTAGCATNTTATAAATAAACTTTAGTAAACTGCTCCAGTTCATTGCATCCTGGTTCAATAGCAGATATATATATATAATATAAATATCTATGTTTGATTGTGTTACTAAACTATCCATTATTTGTTGAGCAATAATTTTCCTGTTTGGTTCTAAGGCTCTTTTGCAACAGCGACATATCCAGAGAAAACAGACTCTCGGGGAAAGATGTCTGTTGCATCTCTTTGGTGCAAAAGTAAATTTTTATTTGATACTTTTAGCTGTGGTTGGACTGAAGTACATCAAGAATTACCAGCTGTTTCAATCATTTTACTCTCAAAGACTGGTTTTGTAGGGTCTGAAAAGAACACATTGAAATATTATTTGTCAGTGTTTATTTTAAAATTTAAATGAATGATATTTAATTGTTTTTCAAAAGGTATAAGTTAGTATAAGAGAAAATATATATTACAATGTATTTTTTAAAAGTAGGTAAATTGAAATTAATAACTTAACTGTAAAAGTTTCATCTACGTTATCGTCATCTTTCTACGATAGCTCATTATCATCAGAGTCATAACGAACGGCCCGAATATCATATGTACATCTTTATTCTTCCATAAACCATGATGGATCCATGACATTGATATTTGAATTCTACAGAAGAAAAAACCAACATTATCAAATGTAACCAACAAAAAAAAATATATATATACATAAAAATGTATTGTATATTATTGATATTCATCAAATACTTCTAATAATGCTATTTATAAAAAGACTTTTTAATTTTTTTACAGATCATAAATTTGATAATTTTATAAAAGTATAATAGGATAACATTATAAATATTAGATATTTTAAAATATTTTATGAATAAAACAATTGTAGCGCTTATAAAGATTTATTCTTTAGTAAGTTGTCATATTCCAACAAGAATAGCTACAGGGAAAAAATCAACCACATAGACGCACTGTTACCATATGGTAACATACCATTTTTTTCATATATTATCAAACGATGATGACAAATGTCAAATTTAAGCTTACATTATTACTGTATAAACATTAGTTTTATCATTTATATTTTTTTAGAACAGAAATTTTCATTATTTGATACAAAAATAATCACTTGTACTTACTAGATTCAGTAGATAGTAATTTAGCCCACTGTGATCTTCTAAAAGTCGTTCTTACAAAAATACAAAACGATCTAAGAGAAGAGTTCTCCGGGATAAAAGTTCAAAACATGTTAAAATAAAGGGGGAATCACTTTAAAAAATTTAAAACTAAGAAATTAGTAGTGAAATAATAATTATTTCGCTTTGTAACCAAACGGTCGCATTGTGTAATTTAGGGTTAAGACACCATAAATTTTATCTATTTGCTAATTGAAGAATTTTTTGCTTGGCTGTTTTAAACAACTTTTTGTTTCAAGTGTTAAGAATGTTTTAGCAACTGTTTTCATCCTCAATGTCTTAAACTTAAATTAAAAAATCCAGGCTATTTACACAAAAATTAGAAGATTTTAAAAAATAACAACCATTTTCCTACCTGTGTTTCTTTTTCCTGAGTCTTGTGCTGAGCTGGCTGAAGTGTCAAGATTGCTGACAAACATTGCCCCACTTGAAGTTGAAACAATTGAATGTCTTCCTTTTTTCGCTGTTGGTGTGGGCGGTGTTGCATCATTAATTTTTCTCTTACGAGATGATTTCATAGGAGATGGAGATAGTGTCTCTGAATTTTGAATTAGTGTAGATTTCCTATCAAGTGTTTCTTTACAAATAACTGATTCTGCTAATTCAGATGTCGAAGAAATGTCATCAGCGGGTAACTTAATATATTGAAGTTGCTGACCTGTAATGTTCTTACTTGATACTGCCTTAATGCCATCATCAGCAACTTCTGTGCCAGAGTCTAGTTCACTTTCTTCAATGGACTTTTTAGACTCTCTCTCTTTTTTCTTTGATTGTATATCCCTCAAGTTCTGTTTAAGCTTTGCCATTTTTTTCTTTATGTCACCCAATTTTCTACTAGCCGTTTGAAAAAATGGATGTAGAGAGGCTAATCCTTTCTTTTCCTTTTTTTGCTCTTTAGGTTTTATACTTTTTGAATCTTTGCTTGTAATCTTTTGGGAATTACCATCATCAGATTCAACCTCCTCTTTCAATTCATGGGCTATTGTTGAATCTTCATCTTTACTCATAGATTCATGTTCAATAACATTTTCTTTCTCAGTTTCCAAATCCTTTTCTGCTTCTTGATCATTACTCTTTGCCTGGTCTATCTCTTTATTTACAAAGTCATCATCTTTTTCTTCATCCTCAATCAACTGTAAATAAAATTTAGTGAATTGAAATTGCAAATCTATGAAATATAATTTTACCAGCTTATAAAACTCTTAGGACATTGACAATTCCTAATTAATAAGGTTTTTATTTTATCAGTGTGTCTGGCAGCAATGAAAAGACTTCATCCAAAACAGTCACTTATATAAAAATGAGTCTTTAACCGTTTCCCCCTTGGAGTCGCCGCTATCGGTAGACCCTTACAGTCGACGCGCGTCGACGATTTTTGGTTGTTTCGTTGCAAAGCCGATCCAACTTTTTAAGTAGCTAATTTATTCTATCTTTAACTTTTACGTTGAAGAGCTATGAATTCACTTCCTTTTGGTTTTTGTGTCATAATTTTTGGTAGAGTTTTGTGTTTTTTACAGTTTTTTAATTGTAGTGCATTTTTGTGAGTTTTTTTTTTAAATGGATGGTGTTTTGAGAATGTTTCGAGATGCAACAGGGTACGATTATGATGGAAATACGTATGATATAGGGGAAAATAGTGAACTTGATGATGGGGAAAGTGATGTTGACATTCCAATCGAACAGTTTGACCTAAGTAATAGTGACAATGACTCCGATATTGGTTCTGATGATAGTGATAACGAGCCTGGTGATGTAAACCGAGGAAATTTAGGCCAGTGGAAAAACTTCACAGATGTTGTCAGGGATTTTACTACAGATAATGGTCCTAACCATGAATTAGAGCCTGATGCAGAGCCATTTGATTATTTTAGTCTCATACTACCTGAAGACTTTTATTCTCTGGTAGTAGACCAAACTAATCTGTATGCTGAACAATGTCAACAAAGGGCTGCCAAAGTTGATAAAATGTGGAGGCCAGCAACTGTGTGTGAAATAAAACTCTTATTTCACATCTTTATAATCATGGGCATTCATAGCTTGCCAGAATACTCTGATTATTGGTCTACTGATGATCGCCTCCATGTCAAAGGGGTGGCTTCATGTATGAGCAAATCCCGATACAAGAAGCTGTCGCAGTATCTTCATCTGAGTGACACATCTCTAAATCCACCCAAAGGTCAAGAAGGCTATGATCCCATACATAAAGTGAGGCCACTCATAGACCTTATTAAAGCTAATTCAGCCTCCTGTTTTTTAGCAGGAAAAAATATTAGTTTTGATGAGGCAATGATAGCTTTCAGTGGAAGGTTAGCTTTCAAGCAGTATATAAAAGGGAAACCCAACCCCTGGGGTATCAAGGTTTGGTGTGCTGCTGATGCATCAACAGGGTACCTCCTTGATTTCAACATATATACTGGAAAAGTAAAAGATAACATGACTCATGGTAGTGGTTATTATGTTGTTTCAAAGCTGGGGGAAAGATTTTTTGGGCAAACATCACCACTTCTTCTTCGACAATTATTTCTCATCAATACAGCTAGCACAGGATCTTTTGGCTAAGGACACATTGTTGTTCTACAATAAGGCCTAACAGAAAAAGTTGGCCAGAAGATCTAAAGGCTGCAAAACTAAAGAAGATGAAGAAAGGAGAAAACCATGTCAGGCAGATTGGAAATCTGGTTGCCACAGCATGGAAAGACAAAAGATGTGTTACTCTGCGGAGTACTAACACTGCTCCTGGAACTTCCACAGTTTCACGTCGTGCTCCAGGTGGTCGGTTTGAAATAACCATAGACCACTGTGGTTGATATATATAATAAATCCATGGGGGGTGTGGACAAATTGGATCAGCTGTGTTCTTACTATCCTGTAGGAAGAAAGTCTGTTAAATGGTGGAGATACATTTTCAGATTTCTCCTGCAGATAGCCATAGTGAATAGCTGGATCCTTTACTCAAATTCCCACAGACCCCATCCAAGATCCAAAATGATGACTCACAAGGAGTATAGCTTGAGCCTTAGCTCATCTTTATTGAAAGGCAACATTAGCAGGAAGAGAAAATCAGCAAGTTAACCATCTTCTCAAGGAGTAGGGACTGCTGATTTACTCGAGCATCGACTAATCAGAATGGTCGGCAATAAACGTACTTGCCATTTTTGTTCTGTTAATAAACAATTTGGCAAGAGAAAGAGGGCTCATGAGACAGTGTATGGCTGCAATTTGTGCCAAATTAGACTTTGCAAAGGAGATTGTTTTGCAAAATTCCACTTGGAAATGACATCATCTACTGGCGCAAGCACATCAAGTGAAATATAAACATTTTTTATTTTTCTTATGGTACGTTTTTATTAAATAAATTTTACAATGTATTAAACACTGTCCATTTTTCTTTTATTTACCAAATTTTGAATTTAATTGCTTTCATAGTTTATTTTTGGTGAATTTTTAAAAAATGTATGTTGTAAATTTAGCGGAGTTATGCCCCTTTTGTCAAGGAAAGCCTGTGTGTGGCTCAGTATTCCTCTAAGGGCGAAAGGGTTAATTACATGTATAAACTAGCTTACTTTATATAATTATCAAAATATTTGATAAGTTTAACACTGACCTCTGACTCTGGTGGTCTAAAAAAGTAAGGTATCTGATAGTCATTTAAAATATTTGATGATAAGGTTAACACTGACCTCTGACTCTGGTGGTCTAACAAAGTAAGGTATCTTTCCTCTCCGATAGTCATTTAACTCTTAAAGCCCCAGAAGGTTTTCAATAAACTTCCGCCTCAGTCCCGTAAGGATTTCCCGTATTACTATCAACCGGTTATGAAATAAAAAAATTTGCGTAAAATCCATTTATAATATTATTGTCATACTGACTTCATTTTTAAGGCTAAGAATAGTTATTTTACGCATCCAAAAGACCGTACTGAGTTTGAAACAATATTTACCTGTAGTTTAGTACTATTATTTTAGTAATAAAGTATAACAAAAACGTATCTTCGAGAAAAAAACGTTAAAACTACCAAAAAACATCGCGAATCGAGCGATAACGCTAGTGCCGGCAAAGGCCGCCATTGCCGGAAGTCAAATACATCGTTTTTCAAGCATTGAAGAGTTTTTACTTTCCGAGATCTCATTTCTAACGAGATTTGTATCTAGGGACGCATTACGACGCTTTAGGGATAACGGGAAGAGACGCATTACGAACCTTTGCGAATTTAAGAGTTAAAATATTTGATGATAAGTTTAACACTGACCTCTGACTCTGGTGGTCTAACAAAGTAAGGTATCTTTCCTCTCTGATAGTCATTTAAAATATTCTTAGCTACTGTGCCTAGATCAGCTTCTCCTCCCTAATAAAAAATAATGTTATTTTTTTAAATTGCATTATCCAACATTTTTTACAATCAGTTTAAAAATGAATGGTATTGGTTACAGATATGATTATGAATGTGAAAAAGACTGATAAAACCTATAATTCCAGTGCATTGAAAAATGGAGATTGCGAAAACAAATCTGAGGATCTAGTTAAATGGAAAATTTTGTTTTTTCAGGAGTTTAACCCTAGAACTGTCCAGTGAATTTTTCTGTAGCGTCCTGCCATTTTAGCCTTTTTCACTGGCTTTTTGAAAATGACAAGATCCCATACTAAATGAACTCAGAGACCCTAACATGTATACATTTTCTGAAAGTACATTGGATAAGGTTTCTTATGGTATAGAAATAATTTGTTTTTATATCATGTATGTTGACACTGACCTTGACCTTCACAGTGTGAGTAAAATTTTACTACTCATCTTCTGCATTCAAACCACTCTTACACTCTAAAACTTGATTAAACTATCATAAAACCAATATTTTCAGATACTAGAAGCAATACTCTTTCAGAATATGTATAATTATATGTTATTTGTTTGAAAATTGTAATTTTGGTGAATTTTTTTCTTTCATAACCTTCAAAATTCGGTCACGTCAAAAAAAAAGAAAAGGGAAATTATATTCCATTTATCATTTAAATTAACTGACTTAACAAATTCCTTTTCTGAATTAATTCAATCAATACTTTATTACAATATTTGTGAAAACATAGACCACAAACATGAATGTCTTTGATTATTTTTCTTTTCTGACTAAGACCCTGGTCGGTCTGATGAATGAATGAATGAGGTGAGGCTTGCGCGTGGCACTCAACTTTGCAAGCAGGACACCAGTGTCATTTCTGTTTTTGTCTTTGATTCTATCACTGCAAACAAAGGCAAAGCTGTTCTTTTTGCCTTCCAATAACAACAGCTGATGCACAGATGTATCTGTGTATAGTACTGTATAGCAAGACACATTGAATCCCAGAAGGTTGAACACTTTGCTTTCACCAACGCCAACATTCAACTTTGAGACTTAATAGTTCATCATCAAAAATTAAACTTTAGAAATTAGTAGGCTCTGAACACATGTCCAAATTTATATTCTGACAGCAAACAGGATTTCTGACAATATGATCTTTTCTTAGTCTGTTCTGCTCTATATCAATGAAGTATCAAACAAATTTGTCAGTAAAATCTCATCACTATGACCGAGAGGTGCAGTGCTAACTTCGTCAATTTATTTGACTCTATCTCTATGTCGACCTCACTGCTACTACTACTATCACTATCATGGAAAGTCCATGAAATTATTATTCTAAATTGGTCTACAATTAAAATAATATGAAGATATCCAATGTTAATTTTCCGATCCGTATGGACCCTCTCCAGCGCCAGACATTTTGGCAGACAGAAAAAATTCCGAAAATTTTCACTCGGCTTTATTCACTAAATAACACTCCATAAGTACACGTTGTAAGAACGACAACATAAGAAAACAGGAAGGAAATTCATTTCTTAACAGTGACCTCCCTTTACTAAACGCAAATAAAATCATTCGCATTTTTAATGACGATTTTACTAACGGCCGATTTAATCGGCCGGGACACCACAGAACGGGGGATAACGGCCGACCATCGGCCGTAAGGACAGTTCTAGGGTTAATGATTAAAGTTAAGCAATATCAAAATATTAAAAAATTAAAAGTAAATTTTTAAAAATAAATTTGATTTTCTGTAAAATCAAATATATATTTATCAATTTTTAGAAAAATAATCATAAATATTTATTTTTTTTAAGTACAGATATTGCAGACTGAAAAAAACTGCTAAGCCTTGGGCATTATTTTTAAAGTGTCAGTAATAATAATTTGCCATTAAATATTAATAAAACCCTCTCAATAGATACAGTAATTAAAATTGTAAAAATTAAGACATGTTTATACATTTTTAGAAATAAGGCTAGACATTTTACCTTTAGAAGTCTGCCTGATTTCTTAGCAACTTGTTCTAAAAAGTCTTCTGGGCTCTCCCAGTCAGTAATCCCATAAGTCTTCTGTACATATTCTTTCTTGACCCGCTCCAGCACAGCATGGATGTAGTCTTCTGGTTGATTTACTTTTTCAACACGCACCTGAAAGAAAAATTATTTAAATAGATGAACATTTACAAGTTAAGTAATAAATATGCAAAAGTCTATAAAGTGTAATAGATTTAAGATTTTCAAACTAATTCTACTAACCACTCCTTTTAGGACAAGGTCTGTAGGGGTAGCTCCAGTTGGATAAACAATGCCAGGACAATCAATTAGAAACAGATTGTTCATTAATGTCACATATTGCCAAACCTGTAAAAAAGAATAACAAAATTAATTGGAAAGAAAGTAAAATTTTTCTGTTAAAAGTGAGAGCATACATTAACAAAATTATTTTAAGTAATCATCAATTGATAAAATGCAAAGCTTTCTTAAATACATTTCTCAAAAGCTGCAATCAACCCATTTGCAATTATTGAATCAATATTAAACACAACAAAATAAAAATTGTAGTAGATGTATTATGCTATTGTCAGATATTTCCTGAAAATCTCAAGGTGAATGCCTTCATTTAGATCAGTCGGTTCCCAGTGAGCAGATCCCCTTCAAATAGAAAGCGATCATAATGGGAACATCAAGTGGATAATCATGATGCCTGGGTTACATATTTTTTGTCGCCCCACCCACCTTAGTTTCCAGATATGCATTCAGAACTACTAGACAGAGAGGTATGCAGTTATTTTGCTTTCCTTTAATTAGCCACCATCTAAAGTCACCATCTAGAGTCACATTCACAAAGTACATGTGCTAGTTTAGTGTGAGGGTATTAAAGACGTGTGAACTCCAGCCCAAAAGTTTTCAATGTCGGACAACGGGACAATTGCCGGTGAGCCACCCACTCTTTGAACCGTAGTGACCTGGCCAGGACAGGTTTGAACTCCTGCCCAAAAATTTTCAATTTCACAATCGTGAGTTAACTGAAACCAACACTTCTAATAAAGTAGTAGCACACTATCAGAAAAAATTTCTACACAAAATGAAGATTTTTACACACTACCCCCACTTTCCAAAATGCTGTTACTGAAAATATTGGGCCATTTTTTTTCCGTTAAGCAATAACTCTGATCTCTTTAACAAAGCACTCTAAAATATTGTTTTAAATTACAAGTCAAAATTAGGTTTATCATAGCAACTGAAGAAATAATGTTTAGAGATAGAGCTAAATGTACTTCAATGAGACATGACAATCATTTTGCAGGAGAAATGATACAGCCATGAGTTTTAGTTACATGGTTCATAGTACAATAAAGCTGAACAAGAACATATTTATAAAAAAATCAATATGTTATAATAATGTACAAGCTATACCTTGGTTTCTCCAGGGACAGGTGCCACATTACACACTTTTTTAGATTTGAGAGCATTGATGATTGAACTTTTTCCAACATTAGGGTAACCTATCAAACCAACACTGACTTGTTTTTTGTCTTTATGGAGCTGAATAAAAAAATATGTTTATAAATGTTTTAAAACAGAAGTTTAAAAAAATTAAATAAAAAAACTAACATTTCCGTGCACATGTGAAAAAGTGAGACATTTCGGACACCTTATCTAAAATAATAGTTTTTTTTTTAATTCAATTTAACTGGTGAATTATATTTTTGAAAGCATTTTGAGCTAAATTTCTAATATCAAAATTTCATCTAATTTTTATAAATAAATTTTTTTATAATATTAATGTGACAAGACACCTTTGTAAACTGGCGTAATAATGAAATCAAATCTCCTTTTCCAAAGCAATTAGTGATGCTGGCCCTGAAAGCCATGGTGGGATGCTCTGCTGACAGAATAGCTACCCACTTTTTCTGACAAATAAAAATGTAAAGATGTTATATTTTTATCTAAGTTTATGATTTAGGTCTAAGAAAAAAAATAAATACAAATATAAACTCAAGTCTCATTTATTAATCCCAAGTAAAATATATTTTAGTTTTTGATTCTTAAAAATTGTCAACTGTCTTAACAGTTTATCATTTTAAATTAAAGACAGCAAGTTAATCGTTTTAAATGTGTAGTTTATATATTCTCTGCCCGGATAAAGAAACCAAATCCCAGACATTGCCTTTGATAAGACAAGTGTTGTTGATATTTTGAACCATGTTATCAAATCAATATAACTGGCTTGATTATTCAACATATGATATATGGCTTATATGAACAAGAAAAGACTTTTACATTACTCTCCTTGAAAATATATAAGCCAATTATAAATTATAAAATAAAATTGCATAGCATGTCTTTATACAATTTACCTTCAACAGATGGTAAAACTGAAACAGATAAATCAAGAAAGCTTACAATAGCCCAATTGGGAACAAGGTCTGCCTTATTCAAAACAAATACAAGATGCTTGTGTGGTTTTTCTTTTTTAAGATAGTTTTCAACTTGTCGACACCGAGTTCCATTGGGGTCACGTGCATCCAATACCTGAACCAACACATCTGAAGAATCAATTACCTAAAATTAAGAATAAAATCAAACATATTTTTAAAATTCAAATAAATTTTTTAATCATATAGGTGAGCCTAGGTGAAATGAGGTATAAGAAATGAAATTAATTAATGTCTTCAATTATTTTAACTTAATTTTTATAATAATAATTAGGGTTGTTAGTGGTTAACCCGTTAATCAGTTAGCCAGTCCTCAGATTAGGTCAAGTCATCTTTATTCAGGACCGCAGGACCGTGTAAAAAAGAGAAGAAAAAAAAACTAGCGGTAACGTAATGAAAAAAACAACACAAGCCGTAACGCGCCTCGTGTCTCTCCCTCTCGCTTTGTCACAGTGAGTAAAAGCGATACCACGATCCAGCTGACAAGTAGGTTGGCATTCAGGCCTTCAGTCTCCTAGCTGTAAGCGTGCGTACATGACGCGTTATAGCCTTGCTTCACTGAAGTTCACAACTAATAGTACAAGCTACTCCTAAGGAATGAATTTTTTTTTTGAAATTTTATTTTGCTTAGTTGTCAAGGCACTGTAACTGTACGAGAGCTAACACAGTGCGCGTTTGATGTCAACAACGGTCAAGGCAGAGGATGTTTCTATTTATATTAATTATAGTTTATTATAACGACAAAGAAGGCTAAAAAAGCATATGACCCCGTGACCTATTGGCATTTTCTGATCACCTGTTTCAGGCATTCAAAAAACGTATCGGCGCACCCCGCTTAGTGAAGTACATGTACCTATATTACGAATAATTACTATAGATATTTGAAAGAGGTAGTGAAGATTAATCGGCCCACAAATTTGAGTTTGGTCTTTTAGTGACAGTTTTCCTGCTAGTCAAAAAGCATTTGATTACCAAATTTATAGTACGGCGAGTGTGGCTCAAACCCTATACATGTGCACCTCAAAATTCAATTATTCTGATGAGTTGACGATTGAAAAATAATGTTTTTTTTAAATAAATTCCATTTTATCATCATTGTTTACTCCGTAGCTTTCTAATTTTTTTTATTATTATTAATTTTAATACACGGTTTGACTGAGCTGACCGGCATCACACACAAGAGAGTTAAACATGACGTCACAACGGACGGGGCGAGGCGTTGGTTTTAGAGACTAATGAAAAATACCTCACTAACTTTAACGAACGATTGAACCAGTGCTCTTATTTAGACCAGTGAACTACGAGTCCTCAAAATAAAATATTAAAAAAGACAATTACCCATCACTGTTTAATTAATTCTTTGGATATTTTTTTAAAAAATGCGTTGAATTGAGGGCAATGCGGAAAAAGCTGAATGCAAGCGGGGGAAGCGGGCTTTGGTGCCATCAGACGACGCCAGGCGACAACATTCTCTTGTTAGTTCTCACAACATAAGGGATATAAGGACGAGCGGTTAACCGATTGACCGGTCTTTTTTTTGTGAAAGGTTAGCCGGTCCTCAAAAACGAGCGGTCTCAACAACCTTAATAATTATAAGATTCATATTAATGCGGTGCAAATATGTGTAATAGTAAAAACATAGAGAGAAAAGGCAGTTAAAACTTAGTTACAAATACTTTCTATTTCTACAGACAACCCTTTTATATATTATACATTTATTTATTGTTTTTAAAACTTATGTCAGAAATTATCAAAAACTTATCAAGGCTCCCAAATTGTACAATGAGAGCAAAAGGAGCCAAAACAATGAGGTTAGAAATTAATTGATCATTGGTTTTAAAACCAGTTTAAGCTTTGATATTTTCAGAATTGTATAAGAGATATGTTATAAAATCCAGAGAACAGAAAAATGACAGCACTCTGCAACTAAATTTTTGAAATTCAAGTGAACACAGTTGAAAAGGTAAGAACCAAACAATAATGACTTTAGAAAAGGTTGAACAGATGGACTATTTCAATCATTTAAGTTTAAGTTTACACACACACTCTAATCTAAGAATTCTAATAGTTCACATTGAAAAGTGTTGTTGATATTTTGAACCACATTAACAATTAATTTAATTGGCTTGATTATTCAACACATGATATATGGCATAAACAAACAGGTAAAGACTAACAGATAGCTTTACTTGAAAATGTATTTGCCAATGGTTAGTACAAAAAAGAATTTAATGACGTCGTGTGAATTTTAGCTTCACACGAGGTAAACTAAAATGAGAAACTTACTTTATAAAGCTCATTCCAGATTCTTTTAGAAGTTCCTGCTTTAAATACTATTTCCAACTGCCCATCTTTAACACCATCTTCTTGTGGTACCTGTAAACTCTGACTCTCTTCCCATTTCGTCAAGTCATCTTGGGCATTTTTAACCATTTCCTTTAAATAAAAACATTAGCTAATCTTAATTGGTGATTAAGTTGAGATTGTTATGGGATTCTAAAGGGAAACACGTATATTCACGGGTTTGCCACCCACTAGAAGCTGTGAACCCTGAAATCCCTTTTTTTTTAAATTTCTTGAATCCTGAAAATTCTTTTATAAATTTTTCAAACCCTGAAAATTTAAACATTTTAACAAAGTGCCACTGTAATTTTCATTTTCCAACCACTTAAATCAATCATCATATGTGTTCAACACTTTTTACCATTTCGAAAATATTTATTTCGCATTGGCAAAAAGTTTAAAGGAAAAAAAGAAAAAATATAGATATATACATATGCATGCTAGGCAATGTATATACAATACATAAGAAATGTGCCTATTTAGAGTATCTATCATATGGAATTCCATACAATAACTTACTCTAATATTTCTTATTATTTATATATTATAATTTAATATGATAATTAAATAAATTGTTATTATTTTGAATTTTATTTCTTTGTCTTAAGTCATTTTATGGGCTTGTTTTGAAATTAAATCAATATAATTTTTACATAATTACATAGATTATATAGTTTATATTAGGTTCACAATTTCATATTAATTATTATTGTTTTTAGACTTTTATAGGCCTTTATCTCAAATCTCGTACTTATACTTGTAACAGTAGAAGCCTAATGAAAATAATTACTTAAAGTAATTATCCAATAATTGCAATAGTAGTTAGAATTACTGTATTACTACTATTGCAACTATTGGATAATTACTTATTTACTTAAATTTAAATTACTAATAGAGAAGTAGCCTTAAAAAGTATTATTATTTAGTAATATTTCCAAAGCACTAAGTCCTTAATTTAAACAGTCATAATCTGTAGGTAGTAAGGGTATAGGCCTCGCCTTAATCTAATTACAAAATATCACTATCACAGAAAAATTTAATTTTTATTGTTTTTTTCCAACTCAGTCAGTTTAGATGCAAACTGCAATTCATTTTTTCTACATGTTTGGATACTTTTAATGCATGCTAAAACAATAGCAGTTGAGACATTTCTAAGCGAACTCAGTGGTCAAATTTTTACTAAAAGTAAGAAAGGAAGACGAAAAACTTTAACGCCATGTTAGTATTTATAATCCATAAAATGGTCGGTCATCCGAAAGACACATCTGGCGACGTGGTGGTCGAGAGGTAGCGCTCTCGACTGTCATACCGATGGTCACGGGTTCGAATCCACACGAAAGTGAGGATTTGTTCTCGCGGCCTGAGGAGTCCCCGAGTCACCCAGCTCCGAATGGGTACCTAACTAGACAATAGTTAGGCTGCTGGGGTAATGCGTGGAACCCCTATAGCCGTGGCCTGTGACCGCTGCATCACTTGCCAACAGATCATCTCTCATGGTCTGTGGACGCAATTATCTTCTGCATAGAAGGAGCGTCTGTATAAGATAATAATAATTCGTGATAAAGATAAAATTATTTTTTTCTAAAAATGTGACACCAAATACAAAATTACGATTCCAGCAGAGTGCGAACCATTAATTTATTTTGTTTCTCAGTATATTTTTGATATGAGCAGAACGATGCACATTAACGAGATGAGAGCTAAAGGAAGAGAGAGGCCATGGTATCCTTCCTTTTTATAGTGAGTCCGCATCGCACTGAATAGCGCAAATTTGAAAACTAAACTTGCAAATCCGGAAAATCCGGGAAGAGCAAGAAAAAACCTCGCGAATCCGGAAAATAAATTTTTTTAAGTTCACGAATCCGGATTTCCGGGATAAACCAGAACGGTGGCACCCCTGTTATATTCTAGACATAGATGAAAACTTTGGGGCACAATATTTCAACCATATGAATGTTAAAAGGAAACTGAAATCGTATCAATACTAAAAAATAATTTTACATCAAGATCATATGTGCTGAGTGTTGGCCGTTTTCTGGTGGCTTTCTTGCCAAAGACCTGCTCAAATGGTTCTCTGTCCAGCAGTCTTGGGGCAGTTGCCTGAAAATAAATAATGTTTATCAGTGAACATAAGGCCCCCTAGTTTGAGAGAGAAATATTTACAAAAGAACTATGAAATAATATTTAATTTTAAAGATATTTATTGTATTCAACACACTACCGCTTTTGGGGTGTAGCTAAGCAAAGTGACTGGATTCTTTGTTGGGTTCATGACAACTTTGTAAGGATCTGCCTTCACTTTGTTCATTGCCTCATTAAATGCTTGTAAAGCATTTTGAGTTACCACTCTCGTATTACCTGAAATAATGAATGAAATTACTTTTTTATTTTCAATTTTGACCGACTTCATTAACATTTCTGCTACTTCAACACTCAACTTTAGTTTTTACCACTATGAACCAAAAGGAAATTTGTTTTAGCAAATGAGATGAGTTGTCATAAGAGATGTATAGCCACTTAAAATATCCACTGTCTACATTCATTATAATACACGTACACCTTTTACTATAACTATATATAAAAGCCCCATTAAAAGGAATCTATAGATAATTAAAAAATCTGCACCATATACAATAATTAGCATTTGTACATGTGACTTACCAAACCATTTTCTGTTTGGTTCTACCCTTGCCATCGATCCTGATTTAAGCGTAGATTGAAAAGGTGCAGCTTTAATTATTCTTCCTGAACGATCTCTGAAATATTTATTTTTAAATTTAATTCTATTGTATACAAGAAGTCATGAAAGATTAATAACTGAGTACAATAGTTAATACACTTTAAAAATAAAAATATAATATTGTACACTATATTCATAATTTCCATTTAACAGGTCAATAAAAGTTTTAATGAAAGAAATAATATTTTAATTTTAAAAAATTAAGAATAGACTATTAAAAAGACATTTAAAACACAAACTGGAAAAGATATTACTTTAAAAAGTCTTTTTAAAAAATGCCATGTGCTTGAAAAAACTATCAAGAAATGCAAGATCCAATGTAGCCTATGTATATGCAGATGAATAATAATTTCATTTTTAAACATTAATTTTTTTTTAATGCTTTATTCACAAAATTTCTTAGTGTAATGAAAGGATTTTTTAAAAAGATATTTAAGTCCTTTTCCACTGATTAGAAAGTTTTTTTATATTCATTTTTTAACAATTGTTTTATGTGCTCCTTTATAATTTATGGTATTCAAATTTCCATATAACTGAAATGTAATCAGACTTCTGAAATCTTTTAAATTAAGATTCAGAAATGTAAACTTTTGTCTCTTGACAAAAGGTTTGTAAAATTATTATTTAATTTCTAATTTTTGGTTTAAAAATTTTATTCTCTCCCAGATTTCATTTCCCAACCCTTTTCCCCTCTTTTCATTAAAAACAAATTAGGCATGACAAAAAAAATCTATGAAACACCATTACAAAAATATAATCAAATATGAAGAGAAGCCTGAAAGCAAGTCCATAACATGACAAACCTTTTTGGCTTGAAATTACGATACATTTGTATTCTGTTTATTGTTGAGCGATCCCTCATTCCTGCTGAGGTCTTTGGTCGATCTGTTGTTAAATGAAAGAGAGAAATAATTATCAAGTTTACTTGAAGACATAATGCACTCTGAGTGATACTAAACTTAATTTAAAGGTATGAAATTGTGTATGCCATTTTCATTTAAACCAGGTTTCAGCTCATGCAATGGCCACAAACTCCTATAAAAATTACATTTTTTACCTCAGATTTACATAAGGAATGTGCTTGATTTTTGTTTTATTTCAAGCCAAATAAGTATATGGATAATTACTGTTTTGCTTATTGATTACATCAAGAGGTTAACAACTTTTAACAATAAAATAACTTCTGAAATGTTGGCAAATGAGGAAAGGAGGCAGGGTGAGAGAGAACAGCATAAGGGCAGTAAACTAGGGAGCTTTTTCAAAGAGAATTTCTTTAAAAATTGAAATTTTGACCACTTAATGTGTATAAATCAAGGCTGTTAGCGGTTAACTGGTCGCCGGTCAACGGGTCCTCAGATCAGGACCAGTCCAGTTTAATCGAGACTGGTTAACTGTCACTTCAAAGCTTATAACCCCGGAATTATTTTTTTGTTGTGTAACAGCACAATACCAGTTAGTTATAAATTAATGAAAAACAACAAGGGAGGCCACCAACAAGGTAGGGCCCTCCCTCCCCTTCTACCTGTATTCTAAAAAATTTTTAAAAATTATCTCTTCTTGTGCCATAAGGTTTTTGGAAAACTTCTGAATCAGTGTCGTAAGAATTTCATGAATTGCAATCAACCAAACAGGCCGCCATCTTTAGGTACTTTGACAGAAAATTTAAATGTAGTCCAATAGGCTTAAATAATATATCATCTTAAAGGGCTTGCTTAGACCTTTTCAAAAACACTTGTTTTGTCTATCTTTTATAGAAGTGGAGTTATGAATTTTTTTGTCAATTTTTTTTGGCCCCTTACATAATTTATTTAAAAACTTGTGACCACAATTTTAAGATTCTGTACTATTTCCCTCATAACTTTTTTAATTTTAGAGATATGGTTATCAAATTTTCAGGAGACATTCACAATCCAATTTACAAAACAATGAACAATGAATGTTTAAATTATATCAAGATTTTGAATTTTGTAAAATTTATTTGAAGGCTTGTTAAAGAAAATCGAGGGCGAATATTATTGTTTTATAGACACATATATATAAATTCAAATCAGTACAAACAGTTGCATGCCTAATGTATTATTAATTAGTTATATTGTAAATTTAAGTCAATAACTAAGTATTTGACTTTTAAAATAAAACTGAATGCAAGTTACAATAAATTATTTTTGAAAATACTCCACCCCCTGATGATGGAAATTTCAAATTAAAATCAAATTCTATTAGTATTTGAAGATTTAAGTATCTTATCAAATTATAATAAGAATAAGAACATTTTTTTTGTCTATTTCTGAGTAAATAACTTGTATCATTTATTAGATGTGCATTTACTTAAATGTCATTCATAACATGTGTCATTGTTCTTGCCTTATCACATATTTGACAATTGAAAATATTTAGAGTTAGAGTTCTGCAATGAAATTGAAATATCATTTTTATCTCTTTTACTTTTAATTATGTCTATGTCACTTAGTAATAATATCTAATTAATTTTAATTGACATTTCTTTCTTTTGATGTATATGTCCTCATTTTTGTAAAAAGAAGGTGGTTAGAAATAACATTAAATAAAAAGATTACAACACTATGATCAATATTAATTCTAAGGTAAGTATCGATTTGGACTTAGGGCAAGACTTAGAATTAGTAAAAACTTCTAATGATGCTCTTGTCTTATAATTGATTTTAAAAGCATACCAAATAGTTATAAATTATATAAATATAACTAAGCATAAGCAATTAATACAATATATTATACTAATACTACTCAATTATATACTAGAAAACAAATAGTATTAGGGTCTAATGTTTTATTAATAAAGTTAATTGAACCTGTATCTCTTTGTGAACTGACTTTAATATTACTAATACTTAATCATAATAATATTAATAATAATAGTAATAGTTAATAATAATAATAGACAAGTAACCAGTCTAATGACATTAGTAATGTTAATTGGACCTTTATTTCTTTGGAAACTGACTTTAATATTACTAATAAATAAGCTTGTTAACGGTTAATCAGTTAGCTGGTCTTCAGATCAGGACCGGTCATCTTTATTCAGGACTGCAGGACCATGTAACCGAGAAGAGAAAAAAAAACTAGCAGTAACGTAGTGAAAAAAACAAAACACAAGCCGTAATGCGCCTCGTGCCTCTCCCTCTCGCTTTGTCACAGTGAGTAAAAGCGATACCACTATCCAGCTGACAAGTAGGTTGGCATTCAAGCCTTCAGTCTCCTAGCTGTAAGCGTGCGTACATGACGCATTACAGCCTTGCTTCACTGAAGTTCACAACTAATAGTAGGCACTTGGATAAGACCGGAAATTCCCGAAAAAACCGGTATCCTATTTTCGTTATCATTTTTGTGACTCCCACTTTTTAATTTACCTTAGGTGGCGTTCTTTGGGAATTTTTAGCAAATTATAGACCACAATGCATGTTCTATTTCCGCCCAAATACTAAAGCCGCCATGTTGACCTATCATTAGACCCTGCATTGATAATTTTTATAAGAGTTCTTAACTTTAAAAATTAAAGGTAAAAAATGCTATATTCACCCATTCATATCTTTTTTTTTTAATAAACTGTCCTATTTAGAAAAAAAAGTTCACTTTAGATAATATCATAAACAACAACATATCCAAAGTGTATAACGTTATGTTTACATTTTCCTCCCCAAAAGTTCTCCAGAAGTTTTTGGCACATGTGTCTCAAACTTACCTATTATCGATAACGTTTAAAATAACTTTTTCTCTTTAGTAAAAAATAGACTTATAATTGAAATCCAGCAAAATTGGTAATGATAATGCATTTAAAAATGAAATATTAACAGTGTAACAACACAAACACATATTCTAATGGGATTGTATTATTTTATTTGGACTTTAAGATATTTTTTTAGTGGGATCATGTTTTTTTTTGTTTATTATAATTAATGGATATAAATAGAATTAATACATTAAAAAGTATAATTCACAATGACAAGTAAGTAAATCAATTAGTGATTGTCTCAGATTGTATTACTTATTTTAAATGTAAATGTTAAACAATTACTAAGAAATGATGAAATAAATATGTATATAATATTTATTATATTTTAAAGTGTTTTTAAAGAAAACAAACAGTAAAACAAAACAAAAAAACAAAAATAATTGAAAATATGCTTAGTCGGCATATTTCAAATATTTATATAAAGAAAAAAACAACATCAAAAATATTTTTTTGCACAAAGTTAACAATAACTAAATGTAGAATTTAATTCATAAACTGTTAGCATTTATATCTAAGTGTATTCCCTTAAAATATTAGAATTTTATATAATTTTATAATAAAATTATAAGCCTAAAAGTAGAGCCCCTCATATGGGTCACGAAATGTGGAGGAAAATCCCATTATAAAAAAGAGGTTTTTGGGGTCTCACTAAAAAATTCATATCTTTTGAACCACTTGAGCTAGAAAGTTAATCTTGGTGTTTTGTTAAACCATTCACTTTGCTCTATAAGCCTACATTATTTTTAAATTTTTAAAATTGTTTTGAAATTTTCATCCAAGTGCCTACTAATAGTAGGCTACTAGTTACTGCGAAGGAATGATTTTTTAAATTTGATTTTAACTTGGGTAGTTGTCGAGGCACTGTGACTGTATGAGAGCTAACAGTGCGCGTTTCATGTGAACAACGGTCAAGGCCGAGGCTGTTTCTATTTATATTTATTATAGTCTGTTTCTTATAAAGACAAAGAAAGCTAAAAAAGCATATGACCCCGTGACCTATGTCGTAACGCTAGCAACATCTGACCGGTTCGTCTGCTGTTACGACATGTCGTAGCACTAGTTTCCTGACTAGCGCTACGACATGTTGTAACGCTAGCAACATGACCATGATGATCAACATCCGACCGGGTTGTCTGCTGCTACGACAAAGACAAAATTGTCGTAGCGCTAGCCACATCCTTAATAGTTAATAATATTTAATAGCATAATTACTATTAGTGACTATTAGTTAAGTAAAGTAGTACTACTATTACTAGGACCAGTACTATAGTAAGTAACTTATTCAAACTTATTGTAACATGTAGTAAGTGAAACTGAAAGTTACTTCACTGCACTGAATCACTGAAAGTGTAAGCAGGCGAGGGCTCAGTTATCAATTCGTTTCCATTAATATTTACCTGGGTTCATGCTATGATTAGCTTTATTTATAGTTTGCCTTGGTTTACCCATTTTTGATGGGTTTGTCTTAACTTTGATGGCTTAATATCGTAATAAACAATATGTTATGCAGTAAATATTTATCCCAATCTTCTCAAAATGAAGTAACGTGCAGAACCGGAAACGACATAAAAACAAATGATTAGGCTAATTGCCGAATTCTAAAATTATAGAGAGACGGAAGATTTGATATATGGCAAATAATAGAATTCTGCAATTTACACAAAATGCACATAATATAATTATTGATACTTAGGTCAAAGCAAATTTATTTATATTTTTTCTTAGTTTAAAAACTAACTCCTAAGTATTTTTAAAAAGTACACGATGAACCTACAAATCCAGTTAAACCAACCATTTAATGTTATTTCTTATGATCCGTTTCAGTTTTCAGATGCCAATTTAATTAAAAAGATTATTGTATCCTGCGCTTATCCATGACCATTGTCTAGTTTTGCATTTTTATAGGAAAAAATAGAGATTGTATGTGTTTTCTTGCATACGTAATAATAATGTGCTATGAACTCATCTATCTATGAGATGCTTAGATTATCTTTGTGTTTTATTTCCAATTTATAATTAATTGAAGTATGTATTATGACTTCTTTGCTCTTTCTTCTTGTATCTGACAGCTCTCTTATTTTTTTCTTTAATTTTAGTTTAGTTTAGTTTATCTATGTTTTCTTAAATAAAGCAAATTTTTAAGTTTAAACAATTAATTTGGCTAAGTTGTGAAATAAGACGTGATTTTTTTAAAGCTTTAATATAGGGGTAAAAAAATTAATTCGTTAATGGTTAATTATTAATGGCAAAGCATAAACGAAGTGATTATTCGCACGGTTTTCCCGTGCATATAATTTTTAAAATTATTAGCACGGGTCGGGTCTGGTCGTCGCGCATGCGTACTCCCAGCGGTTGATAACAAAATAATAGCCAATTTCACTCGATTTAGGCTAAATTGTGCAGTTATATGTTAATAGTACTAATATTTATATGTCTAGTTTATAGTACTAATACTAGTTACAATTTAATGATTGATGTCTAATAAATGATAATTGGATATAAGTTTGAATAATCGCGTAAACTAACAAGTTTCTCTAGACTAATGGATAGTCAGCTGAAACGTTTGAGAGTGTCTTTTATTGGTTAGCGGATCGAATTTATATTTATTATAGTCTGTTTTTTATATATTTTTATATATTCTGTTTTTGTTTTTTTTAAAATAATTTTCTTGGTTTTCACAGTGATGATGCTTGCAAACACTCAAACGGGCTTTTTTTCAGGGACAATTTTTTTTTATATCCCATGAGTGAGTCACTGTTACTACAAGTGTTACTACTGAACTGAAGTTACTAGTTACTGTAAAGCTATAAAAGCATATGACCCCGTGACCTATCTGCATTTTCTGATCACCGGTTTATAGTCTGTTTCAGGCATTCAAATAACTTATCGGCGCATGCCGCTTAGTGAAGTGCATGTACCTATATTACGATAGGTATTTGAAAGACGTAGCAAAGATACCGGGTGATTAATCGGCCCACAAATTTGAGTTCGGTCTTTTAGTGACACTTTTCCTGCAAGTAAAGGCATTTGATTACCACATTGATAGTACGGCGAGTGTGGCTAAAACCTTATTTGAACAGAAAAAACGGCGACGCAAAATTCAATTATTCTGGCGAGTTGGCGATAGAAAATTAATGTTTTTTTAAAATAAAATCCATTTTATCATCATTGTTTACTCCGTAGCTGTAATAAGGGAAATAACCCTTGATGGTCATGAATAGAATTAATTAAGAGAGTGAGAGTTCTTGGTAATAAACCGGAAGTTATGATATGGAATTCAGACATGGTGTGTGTTTGTTTTCAATTCATTATAGTAGCTTTATAATTTTATTATTAATTTTAAAGCGTGATTTGATTGAGCTGACCGGCATCACACACATGACGTCACAACGGACGGGGCGAGGCGTTGGTTTTTTGAAACTAATGAAAAAGGCCTCGCTAACTTTAACGAGCGATTGAACCGGTTCTCATATTTAGACCGGTGAACTACAAGTCCTCAAAATAAAATATTAAAAAAGAAAATTAACCATCACTGTTAGCCGGTCCTAAAAAACGAGCGGTCTTAACAGCCTTAGTATAAACTCCATTTCAATTTCAAGCATTCAATGTGGCGAAATATTTTGTAACAGCTGAGCGCCGCGGGCCGCGCCAAAGAGCGTTAGGTAACCAACCAGCCAATCAGAGATGGCGCAATGTCCCTAAAAGTATTCATAGATAGGCTAGGTCAGCACATGCCTGCTGGCTTGACGCAATTTGATGGTCGTCTGCCGTGCTTGGTAAGGTGGCGGGCTGGCGGCCAGGCGCTTGGGCAGTATAGTTGCTTATTATTTCTGTTACAACGTCATTGGTGATTGAGGTTAAGATGACGTCACGAATAATAATTACTTATCCCCGCACTATCATGTATGGGATTGGGCCGATTGGCCACAATTAGCGGTGCTGACTCTAGCCTCTGGTATGTTCGGAATATTAAACATTAAACAAGCTCAACGCTCGAAACAATCGATTAATGTATCGTGGTCGTGTGGAATTCGGGAAAGAGAATTACTTTTTTTTCAGATTATGATCCGGTGAGTCACAAAATCTGGCAAATTCCGAAATCCGGATTTCAGTTGTTCCGGATACATGTAAATCCGGCGGAACCGAATTTCACCGGGTAGTGCAAAATCCGGCGGAACCGGATTCCGACACACCCTTACCATGTAGGGCTTGGGCCTGCCTCACGAACTCCTTCCACTCAGGCCTTATCAAAGGCTTTCTTCTCCAATATTGGATGCCCAGTTGTTGTAGATCTTTCTCTACATCATCCATTCATCTTCCTTTGAGGCGTTTTCCTCTGGGGTTTTGATGGTGTACCTTCTTTACTCCTCTATCATTTGACATTATCTCTAGATGTCCTGTCGAGCGCAGTCTGCTCTTTTTAACTTCTACAACTATTGTGGTATCCAGTGGCGGATTTTGCTATAGGGCTGGGGGCGCCTTGCCCCCCGCGCCCATGTTGGGTCTAAAATGGCGCCCCCCTTAAGACACCCTCGATGAACACTAAAAAGGGTGTCACTAGAGCAGAAAAAATATGGCTAAACATGAAAATTCTAATTAACAATAAACTGCAATATGACAATATTGGCTTGCTAAATATCATATTTAAAAACTGTAACACCTTGTTGGATCAGTTAGGACTCATTAGGAGCGTCGTCAAGTGGAAGAAAATAGAAAATTTTGAAATGAATTATAGACGTGACATTGTTCTTAAACCAAAACAAGCTTTGCCATTAAGAGGACACTGTGAAAATTCTTGCTTTAGTGATGGTAGTTGTAGGAAGACTGGAAATTGTCATGAAATGTTATGTTTATTAGCCAAAATTAATATGATTTCAGTTAAGAGAGTCATCTAAAGTTTGACAAGAAAAGTGAATTTTATTTAAGCCATGATGTGCAAATATATTTAATTCAATCACTTGCATCTAAATTATCGGCGATAATTGATCATAAAGTTAATTCTGCACAATTCTTTTCTTTTGTTGTTAATTAAACCGTTGATATATCTAAAATTGATGAGATGTCAGTTTCTTTACGTTCAGTTTTAATATTTAAACAAGTTGTGTAAAGATTTATAGGCTTTTATATAGACCTGAATTATCCATTAGGCAAACAAGGCACGCGCTTATGGCACTTAGCGTTTGGGGGCACCACTGTCCTCAAGAAAAATGGGTATATAGTCTCAGTCGCCATGCGTAATCGACATGACATTAGCAAATTGCAAATGTAAAATCAAGTCACACATTATTCTCAAGTCTCATCTTAATATTATAAAAGCGTTGTAATGTTTACAAGTTTAAAAGGAGACCAGTCACAGAAGGGCAACATCAGAAGAGAAGCAGAAAACATAGCAAAGAAGATGCAAGAATTAGAATTTTCTCTTATGGGAAAAAGCGTTACAACATTTTCACAGAGTCAGTCAAGCTCTATAAAATGAGCACGTGAACTTGAATAGGTGTGCTGATTTGTATTCTTCACTAGCAGATCACTTGCCTGAATCTAGGAATGAATTTGAAAGATTTGAAGAAGGTGCAAAAGAAATAACATCAGGTCAACTTTGGCCCGTAATCGTAAAAAAGTGTTCATTGATGGCGATGCCCCTGAGATATCTCCGAATGTCAGAGAAAAATTTCATAAATCTACTTTCTAATCCCTTGTTGACAAACTTGAGGCAGAGATGAGTAGTCAAGGACGAGTATATAATTATATATCAGTTCGATTTTCTTTTTTGGTCGATGTATCATAAATATGTAATTGTAAATAAATATGTAATTGTTTTGAAGTACTAATAAATGCTTATCTTGAAGATTGTAGTGAACTACGAAAGCTCCACTCATATATTTGCAACAAGTTTCTAGCATCAAAATCTTACTACAATACGTCCAGTCATGCTGACTTATATAAAGTGATAGAGACAACATTAAGTGTACTTTACCAAATGTAAAAATCGCCTTGCGCATAAAAAAATATTGGTTACACCTGTTCAACTAAGGCTAATGGCTCTTTTTCTCTTAAATTTAAATACGTAAATTGTATCTTTCGTTTGAATGAAATTAGCACAAACATATGTATTAACAGCTGTTGTTATTTGTTAGTTTTTTTGGTTTGTGTGTGTGTGTGCGTGTGCATACCAGCGGTCAGTGGAGGATCGGGGCGAGAGGCAGAAGGGTACACCCATGTGGGTTTGTGCCTAGGTCAACAAGATGGCCATGTTTTTATGCTTTGGAAAGCAGAAATGTTGCCGCACTTGCTGAGATTTTAAAGAAACTAGCAATTACAAACGCGGAACATTGGTATCACACTATGTCGAGGACAGGCATACGATGGTAATCTGTGATGTCTGGAATTAAGAGTGGCCTTCAAACTCATTTAAAGAAACTTTCACCAAATGCCATCTATGTTCATTGTTGTGCCAATGCTTTGAATTTATGTCAGTATAAACACTGTGATGTACAGTTGTTTTTCGGCACAGCTGAAAGGTTGTATACATTCTTTACGTCTAATTTGACACGTCTACATATTCTCAACGAGCATCATAAATCTCAATATTAATCAACAGTAGCTACTCTGAAATAAATTATTGATACAAGATGGGCAAGCCTTAAGCTTGCAGTTGTTGCTGTTCTAGACACTCTAGAATCTAGAAGATACAAATTAAAGGAAATCAACAAAATATAAAGGAAGTGTTTGAGCAAAAGCTATGGGACTATCTGTTTTAATAATAAAACATTCGTTGGGGTTTTTTTCTATGATGCTATTTGTACAAAAGTTGTTGGATAATATCTTCGTGTTATCAAACTACTTGCAGCACAAGAGCACCGACATTACATTGGAAAAACAATTTATCAATGTCTGAAGAATTTTTTTTTTTTAAACGTGAAGCAATAAGGCTTTTGAAATTCTGAAACTTAAAGTAGATGTCAAATCATTTATTAACGAAAATCGTTCCAAACTAGATTTTAAAAAAAAATAAAGTTAAAGAAAAGAAAATTCCAAAAAAGAAAAGTATGACAGGCGAACCTAGAACAGATGAAAAGGGCTAATGATCGAACTACAAGCTTTAAATTTAAAACATACTTCACTGTCTTGGATACACGTCTAACACAAATAGATGATCGATTTAATGACTTTCGATGCACAGTTATTTATTTCCATTGTATTGATCCATCAACAACTTCGTAAAAATAAAGATTATTATCAGCGTTTATGCAAAATTTACAAACACGAATGTAACAAATAAAAACTTAGCTGCGGAGAAATCCAAAGAGTCAATGAAAGTAAAGCTGAAAGTGAGCAGAGCGAACCTATATTCGTTTTGCCCCACCCACTATCACCTTTCATTTTATTTGTGTGTTAGTATTGTATGTCCGTTGAAGAAAGCTCTTTGCCGAATCGTTCGCTGTTTTGTTACGTCATGTCAGGCTAACCCATACCTGTTTACACTGTTAACGTATTTTCCATTTATTTTTCCATGCATTTAATAGGTTTTCTGCAGTTTTCGTTAGGGTCCAAGTTTTACTTGCATATGTTACAGCTGGTCTGATGACCGTCTTATAAAGAGTTTTCTTTGTTTCCCTTGTAATGTTTTTATTTTTGAGGATTTTCTGGCTACTAAAGTATGCTCTATTCCCGGCTGATATTCTTTCTTTGATTTCTAAAATTAATGCATTCCTTTAATTTAGTAGTAGTAGTGATCCTAGGTATTTGAGTTGATTTACTTTTTCAAAAGTCTGGTTCTTAATTTTAATGTCTTCACCTGTCATTTCTTCTCTTTCTAGGGTCATGTATTTTGTTTTTTGGTTGCTGACTTCCAACTTCAAGTACAAAGCTTAATTTACAAATACATGTAATTGTTTATATCTCGGTAAAATGGTTTCTTTTCTGTTTCTAAAAATTGTTTTTAACCAAGAGTATTAGTGTTGCGAAGTCGGGGAAAATTTCCCTAATCGTGGGAATTTTTTAGCCAAATTTTGAGAAATGGGAATTAGGGAATTTTTAAGGGTTTTGCCTAAAAAATTGGAATTTTTTAGATTGACCAATTTTAAAAATTAAATTCATCCTTGAATTAAAATAAAATAAATTAATTTGAAACATGCTTATTTTCAAATAAGAAATACTTGTGTTTTGATGTGGTGGGAGGCTCTTTGACGTAATTTTTGTTTATTTTTATCATGTCTAGGTGGTTTTTTTTCGGATCTAGGTTTTTTCCTGACGTTTTGGCAAGGTTTTCACCAACATTGTCACTGACAGTTTAAGGTTAGATTGTGTCAATTTATTACAATTAAATAATACAATTGATTAGTCTGAGCCCGAATCATTATAAAATGTCTGTTACATATACAGGACCAGATCATTAATACTATGTAAATATATATTAAAAAAACTATGTAACCATGTATGATTGATTCATTATTAATAAATTTCAAAGCATTCATTAAAAAATATTTAAATCAATCACAGACAAATTTAAATTACAGGAGTATTCAAATAACTTTTTAAAAAAAATTCTTAATGTTAAAAATTAGAAGTATAATCTATATTTTGGCTTTGTAGCAAAGCTGTTAAATAAAAACGTATAGATGGAATAAAAATTGAAAGTACTCTATTAAGAATTGCCTTAAAAATCCAGAAATATATATATTTTTTTTTCATTTTAAAGTCCAAAGTCATTAAATGAATGCGAAATCATTTTATTAAAGATGCCACTATCTAGGTTTTTTCCCAAGTTTTTTAATGCATGTGGGAATTTTTAGCCCAATTTGGGAATTTTTTTACTCCTGCGGGGGAAAATCTGACACTTAGAACTTCGCAACACTGAAGAGTACCAAGACCTCATTTCCATCACGATTTCAAAAACTGACAACACCTGACAACACATTAATCCTGCGACTGATAGTTTTGAAGGTTTAGTTGTCCTTAATTAAGCAGAATATTTTGAACAGTATGTTTTTGTAACGCTCAAGCACTATTCCTAAACAAATCGCACTGCTCTAAACCTCTGACTCTTACTCTTATTCTTATCACCCACAACAAAAATTCAAGAAGATTTAATTTACACTTTTTAACTCATATTCATTATTCATACTACTCAAAAATACTAATACTCGGTAAAAGTGTAGTGATGTAGTATGTCGACCGTGACGTCACGGTCATGGCAGCCTTCTCTGTTGTTATGGAACATCCTTTAAAAAGCTTTAAAATTAAAATTCGGCTAAAATCTATATCTCCGACCGGAGCGTCGCGTCTCTTCCCGTTGCTATGAAGGATAGTTGTTATTTTAATTTTAGGGTTTGGGTTAGGTATAGCTTTAGAATTTTAGGAAAATTCACGGGGCTCGCACTATTTTTCCGGGCCGGTGACGTGCCATAGCAACAAGATGGCCGCCGATAAGGTCGGCCCGGTTGGAGACATAGGTTTTTACCTAAATTCTATAGCTATACCTAACCCAAACCCTAGAATCTTCAATTTTCCGAAAATTCTAAAGCTATACCTAACCCAAACCCTCCATTTTTTATAATCCTTTTAGAATTTATAGAACTTTCTTTTCCAGCAACCGGTAGCGTCGTGACGTCACGGTTGACATACTTCACTTTAGCCCTCATACTCATATTATTATATTTATTGTTATCATATTCATATTTTACTCTCTACTGACTTCAGACACTTCAGTAAAATCTAGGTACTTCGATAATCGTTCGCGCATCCCTCTGCGCATGTTGAAAATTCACGCAAAAACTGTCATGGCAATTTTACTGTCGGTCTTAATGCCACATCGGAAGTTTGCGTTTTACGTCACAGTTTTTGAATATTTGTGTACTTTGTCTTCAGTGATGAGGAGGATATATTTAGTCGAGCACACTGGCTTAGACTGGTATCATTTTCACGCAGGCTGTGTGTGGGGGCAATGAGAGGTTTTATTCTCAATGGTCGTTGTGTACATAAATTGCATACAAGTTTTTTATTTTTATAATAATATTATAGCGGTTAACACTAAGTTGTACTTAATTCGTTTCTTAACCCAAAGGCCCAAAGCCCAAAGCAATTTATTTTCTTGAAAACAAATGCTTGTAATAGAAGTTATGATTTTTCCTGTTCAATGAGCTTAGAATAAAACTAAGAAAATGCCGATAGTCATCGAGTCACCTCCCCTTATAAAGAAAATATTAAGGGGTTGTTATACTACACTATACTGTTATTAACTATTAGTACAGTGGTTCTTAACGTGGGTTCGATCGAACCCTAGGGGTTCGGTGAGTCAGTCGCCGGGGTTCGGCGGAGGGAGGTCAAGACAGCACCCGACTCAAGGCATCTATATTACTACTAATAATGAAGGGTTCGGTGAATGTGCATATGAAACTGGTGGGGTTCGGTACTTCCAAAAAGGTTAAGAACCACTGTATTAGTATAATAGCAATAGTGATATTAAAGTCAGTTTACAAAGAAATACAGGTCCAATTAACTTTATTAATAAAACATTAGGCACTAATACTATTAGTATTAGTATATATTATGTTTATATTAATTACTTATACCTCTACTTAGCTACTTAGTTAGGCCTATACTATATTATTTATAACTTATAACTATTTGGAATGCTAATAAAATTAATTAAAAGATCATAATTAGTAGTTTTTACTAATGCTAAGTCCAAATTGATACTTACCTTAGAATTAATCATGATAATAGTGTTGTAATCTTTTTATTTAATGTTTGATGTTAAACATTTTTGTTATTTCTTACTTACCACCTTCTCTTTACAAAAATGAGGACATATACAATACATTTGAAATTTGACAAATACTTAAATTTAAGTATTTTTACATATATTATATAATCAAAAGAAAGAAATGTCAATTAAAACTACATGTAATTAGATATTATTACTAAGGGGCCGTCCATAAATGACGTCACGCACCTAGGGGGGGAGGGGGGTCACACTTTTGTGACGATGCGTGACGTGGGAGGGAGGGGGGTTGAAGAAATGTGACGTCACATCGAAAGGGTAATTTTACATAAAACCTCCACTGAAATATTTGGTCACTTAAAATTTATTTAATGACTTAAAAAAAAAATTCAATGCTTCTCAAAGTGCCGGTCGATAAGCAATCAGACGCCGGTTGGCGTAAGTTAACAAGACACGAAAATTAAATATAATTATAATTCTGCGAACTTTTTTTTTTGGTCGGTATTCCCCCCCCCCCCCCCC
>MUZC01001339.1:57988-72449 GCA_002072015.1 Radix auricularia
CGTTTCAATAGGATACCTAAATATTAAAGTTATAAAAGTTTATATTAACATTACTGTTAACCCAAAAGTAGCAGATTCTAGCAAATTTTCTATGCCCACAATAATTGAGCGTTACCCCAAGAGTTCCCTTTTTACCCCAAACGAGAAAAATTATTGGTGACATTATATTTACAACTGTTGTGTGACGTACGTGAAATCCCGAAGAAGAAAGAATTGAAAAAATAAATAAATAAATAAAAAACTTGTGAGCTTCGGAGGTAAAAGTTATGATAATATTGGATATTTTAATAATGTCATAGTATTTCAGTCCTCTACTTGAAAGAAATACTGTATGACACCCTACTTTCCTGCACAAATGTGGGGTTCATACAGAATGGGCCATTTTCCTCTTTCAGCGCATACCTAATAATTTTTAGAAAACATGAGATGTGATATCAATGTGATAATTTTAGATCAAATGCCTTTGATGTGCATATTCTTAGCAGGGAAACTGTCATTAGAAGATCGAAATCAATTTGAGGAATTGTCTTGTATCTATGTATTCTAGGTCTATAAACAATGCAATGATCCTTGTAATATCAATAGTCACATTCGCGTGCTTAACCGCAAAGGTTAATCACATCAATGGTTTTTGACATTACCGCTGTATTGTTCGTTAGCTGTCTTGCTATGCCATGGCAACTAAATATTTTTTTTTTAAAATGTAATATATAAAACAAGCCGAATTCATACTTAATCTTATAGGGCTTTAAGCTGTGTAGGGGGGCTCATTATGCTATCAAGTAAGTACAGAGAAAATAATGTCAAAACGGGGAAAAAATGCAATTTTACCCGATGGAATGGAAAAAGTTTTGCCGGTCGTCTGATACGAAAAAGTTTGAGAATCACTAGCTTACAATTTATTTAATATCTTTTACATAGCTTCACTCATGTTACTATAATACAATGTAGACCAACACTAAATAAATACTTAAATGACAAAAAAGTGATTTGAAACATTCTTTTCTGCTTTGAAAATATCTTTTTTTTCTTTTTTTTTAGGGGGGGGAGGGTCAAAGTTTTGTGACATACTTTTTGNCTAAGTAACATAGACATAATTAAAAGTAAAAGAGATAAAAATAATATTTCATTGGAGAACTCTAAATAGCTTGAATTGTCAAATATGTGGTCAATGTGGTAATTAAGGCAAGAACGATGACACATGTTATGAATGACATTTAAGTAAATGCGCATATAATAAATAATACAAGTTATTTACTCAGAAATTGACAGTAAATATGTTCTTATTCTTATTATATATATAGAATTTAATTTTAATTTAAAATTTCAGGAATCGAGGAGGGTGGAGTATTTCCAAAAATAATTTATTGTAACTTGCATTCAGTTTTATTTTAAGAGTCAAATACTTACCATTCAAACATTTAATTATAGTTATTGAATTAAATTTACAATATAACTAATTAATAATGCATTAGGCATGCAACTGTTTGTACTGATTTGAATTTACATGTATATGTATAAAAAAACAATTTTCGCCCTTGATTTTCTTTAACAAGCCTCCAAATATATTTTTACAAAATTCAAAATCTTGATATAATTTAAACATTCCTTGTTCATTGTTTTGTAAATTGGATTGTGAATGTTTCCTGAAAATTTGATAACTATATCTCTAATATTTAAAAAGTTATGAGGGAAATAGTACAGAATTTTGAAATTGGAGTCACAAGTTTTTTTAATAAATTGTAAAGGTTATATAAGGGGCCAAAAAAATTGACAAAAAAATTCATAACTCCACTTCTATAAAAAATAGAAAGACAAAACAAGTGTTTTTGAAAAGGTCTTAGCAAGCCCTTTAAAATGATATATTATTTAAGCCTATTGGACTACATTTAAATTTTCTGTCAAAGTGTAGAGGCAGTTTTCCCTCTAAGTCTAAGATTCACTGGCCCATGTGAACACCATCCATTTTTTGTGCAATTACTGCAATATTTTACAAAATTTGCTGCCTGGTAATTCTAAACTGCTGCCCAGCATCAGCCAGATATCTGTGCAGCCATGCAGCTTAAAGTTAATTAAGTAAAGGTAACAGTGGTTACAGGGGACATGAACATATGTTAAATTTTTCAAGATTTCATATGATATATTTTTACTAATTTATTTCTATCTACCTTGATGGCAGTTTCCCCCTATATTTTATTATCAGATAGAACAAGGGACAAGGAGATCAATGTAACTGAATCCCAATAAATTACATGATACATGCGTTAATAAATGTTTCAGTGAGCACACATTTTTTATAATAAAATTATTAGAAGATCACAAAACACATCAAGAAAAGAACTAGAACTGAACAAGGAAAAGGAGAGAAACAGCAAGAAAGAGAAATAGAATGATAAAAATAAGATTTCAATCAATTTAAAAAGTAGATAACAATAATGTTAATTAGGATTAATCTGAGGGTTGTGAACAATGAAGCAAAAAAAACATTTGCAATTTAAAGCAATATTATTACCACGAATGGATGGCTTTAAAATAAGTTATCTATAAATGCATACATTATGATACATACATAAAATAACACATTCTCAGTAATCGGTTACATTTCTTCAAATATCAGATATAGATGAGAAAAGTTAAGAATGACACTTCAAGCAATTCGTTACCAGCGAGGTCACCTGGAGATTTTAGACCAACTACTGTTACCCGATGTAAGCCAATTCATTTCCTTACAAAATACTGATGAAGGCTGGAGGGCAATCAAGCTGATGCAGGTATGAGCAGTATTTCTTATTTCAAAATTGAATCTCCTAAATTTTGTATATTTATAAATCTTGTACATTATGTGTTTTAACTTGATAAATATAATATAATTGTAGTTAGCAGTGGCACTGTCTTTTTAATAGGGACCAACCGGGTAGACATTTTCTACTGGGTATCAAATCTGAATAGTTAGACGTATTATTTGCCGGATCTGGATACGAATCCGAGAACCATGGTTGTTAAACGAAAATTGGAAATCCTAATTAATGTTGGTTTTGAAAACAATTATTGGTTGCTTTTTTTTTCGCAAAACCATAACCTCCTTGTAATTAGCTTTCACGTTTCCTACCAATAATAATTTAATTTCAGGCATTCAATTTGGTTTAATAAATTATTATAGACTGTATTTTTGACGAAATGTCCCATGGGAAAAAATGAGTTTATATATTTGAAATGTTTAACTCCTCCTGATCCCAACCAAATAGAGCATTCGGGTCTTTGCAAATTTGTAAATGACAACTCAAGGATGTGCAAGAGCCAAAAAAATACCAAAAGATTTACCGGATATACTGGAAAAAATTTTTCTCTAAAAAAATCAGTATTTTGTAAGTTTTCCGCTAACCATAACATCTTCATCTATCATGTTGAAATAAACGCAAATGATGTATTTTCAACAATGATGAAGAAGGAATTTTTGAAAATTTTCTTTACGTTCGGCTCCCTTAATTTTAGCATCCATTTTTGAAAGCAATAATATTGTTTTGTTTAAGTTTCAAAATTATTGATTTGAAAATACTTTTAATTTAATATAGAATGATAGTTAATGGGGTTTTCTCGCTTTGGGAACGCGGAAGTTAAACAAACTGTTGCACTTTGCGCATTATATTGACACAATCTTGGTGGGATATGGTGGTCAAGTGGCCAGCATGCTCGACTGGCAAATTGATGGTCACAAGTTCAAATCCATGCGAAGGCAAGGATTTGTTCCTGTGGCCTAAGGAGTCCCTGAGTCAATAAGCTTCAAATGGGTACCTCACTAACAATAGTTAGGCGGCTGGGTAATGCATGGAACCCTCATAACCGTGGCCTGTGACCGCTGCATCACTCCCCAACAGATCATCTGTCATGGTCTGTGGACGCAATTATCTTCTCCATAGAAGGAGCCTGTGTAAATCTAAGATAAGGTAAGATAAGATGATGTAGCATGAGGGGATATGACGTTATTTTTATTTAGTTTTTTAATTACTGATTTGAAATTACAGTATATTGAAATGACTTTTAATGTAATCTAGTATGATTTCACTTAATAAAAATATTGGAGTTTCTTTTTGGAAATTGCGTTTTAATACTCATTCGAGTTTTTATTACTTTTTATTGTTTACTTTATCACTGTCTACACTTTTCATGCAATGATATTATGGTCAGAAGAATAAATTATCAACTAATTAAGATTTAAATAAAAATGTTATATATCATTTGTAAATTTTATCTCTCTTGTTAATATGTTACTTTTTTACTTTGTAACTATTAGTGGCAGCTAATTTTAGTTAATATATTTACTTTAATTTCAATTTATTTTAAATTTATTATTTTATTCAATAGTGGGGTTTTTTTTGTTGTAAATATTGCAGCGTGGTGCTAGTCGCTAGAAGTAAAGACGAAATTCTCTTAGAAAATTAGTTTATTAACTTTGTATTCTTTATAACTTCAAATTATTAATTTTTATAATTATGTTAATTTTTTTTTTTTAAAACAATTTGTAAGTATACTAATTTTGATATTTATCAAATTCCAAAATTGTATTTTTAAAGTATTTTTAGATATTTGGCATTTGGTTTTTTTCTGTGGGCACTATTTGAATAGAGAGGTGAATAGTTCTGAAAAACCTGATATGCGGTAAGGCCAATGTCCAGAGCGGTTTCCAGTTGGTTCTTACTTTTTAAGAAATTATCAATAAATTAGTAAACCAATACCTTATTTAATTAATTCTTTTTATGTCTGTTCATTTGAACAAGCAAGGTTCGTGGTGCTCCAGCAATAGCCATTGTAGGCTGTCTCAGTTTGGCTGTTGAACTCACAAAGAAAGATTTCTCTACAAGGAAAGAACTGAAAGACTTTGTTCATGAAAAACTTAATTATCTGGTTACTGCACGTCCTACTGCTGTAAACATAGCTGATGCTGCTGCCAAAGGAAAGACTTTGATAAACAAACTTATAGTGGATGAAGACAAAGAATTGGAAGATGTTAAGCTCACGTAAGAAAAATTTTATATGCCAGTATTCTGAAGTGTAAAAATAAAATACTTTTAAAAAATCTTTTTTTAAAAGGACATGCTTTTATTTACATCTAGAAAGTGCACTTAAAAGAAGGAAATAAAAATTGTCTATTACAGGTGAAATCCGAGAACCTATCCACTGCACATAAAAGCGTCGGTCGCTTATCACAACTCTCTCTCTCTCATGTACAATAAAAGCGTGGGGCGCTCATCACAATTCTCTATCATATACAATAAAAGCGTGTCCTTTTTAAAAATAGATTTTTTAAAAAGTATTTTATGTTCTACTTTTTAGTCTCAAAATGTTTTTAATCGATTTTTCAATTTTATCAATTCAATTTAATTAGTTAAACTTCATTGACACTAACTTAAACGTGTTAGTGGTAGAAAGGTAGATTATCTAATCTATCTATGATAGTGATGAAAAGGTAGATTATCTAATCTATCTTTGGACCTTACCTTTTAGAGTGCAATCTGACAGCACTATATCATATCGTTTAATGTTATTATATATTCATATTTTTAGTAATCTGCTATGGATCTGAGTGTTACAAAACACACTTCAATTCCAGCAGTTAATGAAAATCCACTTCCTTAAATGTGCCGCACAGGATGTAAACATTATCAGTGTCTGCATGACAGACCCTTAGGAACACCGCGTGTGCACGGGCCATGAACGCACACAGTCTTCACATGTTCACCTAGCGCCGATTGGCTGGAGAGGACATGCCCCCATTTTTTCATTGGTTCTGGCATCCCCGCCCAAGATTTGAAAATTACTATTTTGAGAGGCGTTGTGTGAGAAATAGAATGAAATATAGACATAAACTAAACATGCATTAATTTAATTAGGCTACGTTCAATTGATTTGAAATTTTGATACCATGCATTGTCATCTAAGATCTATCTTTGATAAAATTTTGAGATCTCTAGGGCTATCGGAAGTGGTTTAATTTTACGTTACAAGATTTGAGGGATGGGTTGATGGATACAACATACAAACAGTGTAACTTAAATGAATTTGTATAATAATTAGCTGAAGTTTTTCACAACGGTTTTAATCTGAAAGACATTAATTAAGGTACTTTTAAAAATCCATTGTTAAAACTTGTGGCTATAAAAACCTGAATATAACCAACGTTGTAGTATTCAAGTCATAAAGACATCATTTTATTTCTTGAGAACATTACATTTTTTTTTTTTGTTATGTGAATATGCAATTTTTTAAAGTGGGAAAGGAGGCATTTACTTTATTGTTAGTATTTTGTTTTAAAACTTGATTTTGAAGGGGAGAAAAAAAAAGTATTTTTCAGTTGCTAAATACTGTTGTATTAGTGGGTCATTAATAAAAAAAAATGTAGGTCATACCTTAAACACGTGTGTCCTTTTCTCATCTAAAAAGTCTCATTAGAGAGTTTGAGGATATGCTTCAAGCAGATATTGATGTCAACAAAAGCATTGGACGATATGGTGCTGAACATATTCTACAAAAAAATAATTATGAATCTGTTCGGGTCATGACGCACTGCAACACTGGATCACTAGCTACTGCTGGTTATGGAACTGCTCTAGGTTGGATATTTTCTCTCCTTATATTTTTAAGAAGCTCTGAGTGAGTTTCCATTCAACTTGGTTCTGTGTCTTCTTTCTCAATTGTTTTCTGGTATATTCCATTCTTTGTGAGTCTTTCTCTAACTGGCATCTTAATGCACAATAAAACCTGGTTATGTCAAGATAATTGAAAACCATATTATGTCTGCAACATGCTTGAAATTTGTTTATGAAAGAGTAGTAGTGGAGTAAAAAAAAAAAAAAAAAAGAGATTGAATGAATGGTTGCCAATATCAACTAATCTGCACACGAGTGTTATCTGTTTTAGAGTATTACCCAGAGTTCATTTTTTGGTGTGTCATATCAGTCAGATCCTAAACATCCATTAGATTTTTATTTTAAAATAATTCCGGCTAGATGACAAATGAAAATTAATTAAACATTTATTATTAAATTTTGACAATTACTGTTTACTCCTTGAAATCAGCTTTTGATTTTAACTGAAGTTTTTTGGTGGAATTCGTTTAGGTAACTGATATTATAAATGATATTATAAATATATCACATTGTGATATATTTATAATATCATTTCTTTAGGGTTTAGACATATAAATTTAGGATATTATTGAATTAATTCCATTTCAGATCATTTTAAAACATAATTACCAAATGTTTTAATGTCAATCAGTGATATTTTTTTTAATGAAGAGATAGACCTATAAAAACAAACATGGGTGTTTGCTAAAAAAACAAAGGCATGAATTTACGAAAATATTCATTTATTTCTTTAATGTTTCCTATTTCATCCAGGTGTCATTCGTCACCTTCACGAAAATAGTAAACTTGATCATGTTTACTGTACTGAGACCAGACCTTACAATCAAGGGGCAAGACTAACTGCTTATGAATTAGTTCATGAGAAGATGAATGCATCTCTTATTTGTGACAACATGGCTGCTGCTTGTATGGCTTCCAATAAAATTCATGCTGTCATTGTGGGTGCTGATAGAGTAGTGGCCAATGGAGACACTGCAAATAAGATTGGAACATACCAACTTGCTATCATTTCAAAATACCATAATGTTCCCTTTTATGTTGCTTGTCCAAAAACAACATTTGACCCAAGTATTCAATCAGGAAAAGATATCCACATTGAAATCCGTCCAGAGCATGAGATGACGACTCTTAAAGGAATCAAAATAGCTGCTGCAGGTAAGTCACATGTTTTGTCTATTTCATTTTGCTTTTAAGTCATATTAGTATTTAGTGACACTTTAACCAAGCAGTGTATAGCCATTTTTAAAATTATGGATAATAATAACAGTTGCTCAGATTTGCTAAACTTTAATCTTAGCTGATATTTAGTGCTACTCTTTTCAGACCTAACTGGGAGGATTAATGATTTGTATTGTACTTCATTCTTTGGATATCTGTTTCTCATTTTTATTTAAAAAAAGAAAATATCTCATATTGCAAAACCAACCTAATTATACAAAGCGTTGCACTCATATGTAAGACTTCAAATGTAAGTCCTGTCTTTCAGCCTATGTTGGAAATGAAAGACAATAAATGAGAAATAGTCATAATTAATAATCACAAAGTTTCATAATTACTGATTTCAAATTTGTGACATTAAAATATTTTTAAAAATAAAATGATGCGGAGTATGCTCAAAAATCAAGTTTATTCACAATTCATTTTTGAGAGATAAACTGATTTGTCAGAATTTTTTGTAGAAGTTAATTATTCACATAAGTTCTTGATTTGCAAATCTCTTCCATGCAGGTATAGCATGTTGGAATCCTGCTTTTGATGTGACACCTGCTGAATTGATTACTGGTGGAATTATCACAGAATATGGAGTGTTTAACCCAAGGAACATACAACTTAAATTTGATGAATTTGATAAAAAAAGTTGAAATCTGGTTCAGTTTTATTGATTTATTTAGGCTGTAGGAAACATTAATTACTGGAATTTTCAATCAGGGGTTAAGGTTTCCAGGTGTTGGTAATGAAGAAATGGAAGTTAATTGAAGAATGTCTGTATTTTAAACATAATAATCAGATTTAGTGCAATATAAATTTTATAAAGTTTTGAACTCAAGGCACAAAGGGAGATTTTGGTGAAATCTGTTATAATGAAAAAATTATGCATCTTAACTTTAAAAAGTTGATACTGCTGATAGTTTATAGATTCTAGTTTTAATTTAAGTCACAAGTAATTAATTTTAAATTGATTTCATTTTCAAATATTTTAGTTTTATCATTCTCATTATTCAATGGATGTGTGGAAATTTTCTAAATCAAATTTTGATTGCATGCATACTATAAAGCAAGATTTGACTTATTATATTAAGATATAATAATCAGATTTTTAATGATTTATCTTATGGGTGGACTTCTGTAGATTGATTATTATCTAAGAATTATCAAAGTTCTGTAATTATTAATAAATAAAAATCTCCAAAATTTAAGTTTTTCTTTTCTATTATTATGATTTATTTGAATTCTTATAGCTTTTTTTTAAGCGTAAAACATTTTTTAAATAATTTGCTAATTTATCAATTAAATGATTGCAAAGACAAATAATTATTATAAGCCTGAAAATTAGGTAGGTTTCTGGTGTAAACATCTGGCTCACAACTAGGCCTGTCAACGGGTACCCAGGACCCGGGTACCCGTTGCCGAGCAATTACCCGGGTAGTAAAATTGTGCTCAGGTACCTGTGAAAAAGTCACTGCAATATCTTTACCAACGGGTTTGGACTGTGGCTCTTCTATGTTCACATTTGGGCTCGCGAATAATTTATCAAATGTGAAACTTTTCGTTTGAAATATATACTGTGAAATATGTTACACATGTACAAGCTCAAAAGATATAACTGTCAAACGGAAATAAAACACTGTCCCAACAAACTATAAAGTATTTTGATACGCTTTTTTCCCTTGAACATAAAACAAAAATCATTTAAAGCAAAAAGGTTTTTGTTCTTTGAAATCTTCAAGTAAGGAAAATAGATCACCACGCCGATAACTCTTTTTAATTTGAAAGGGCTTGAAATGACATTGGCTTTGAAATACGCCACACATCTTTGTAACCGATTGAGCGGCCAATGTTGTTTATCTACACCCCCTCCCCCACTCACACGTGTCTCCACTCCTATCCCCACATTACCTTTTTTTAAAAAGTAATCTTGCTTTTTAAAAAAAAAATGTTTGAATCGTTGAATGATTTTCATTATAACAAAAATAATATATGCTTTTGGAAGGGTCTGTCGACTCACTAGGACACAAATGAGAACACGAGACGAATATCTAGGAAGGGCTAGAAATGACCTTGGCTTTGACTTTGAAATAAGCCGCACATCTTTATTACCGATTGCGCCGCGCCAATTTTTTTTTTTATCTGCCCCCCCCCAACTCACATATGACTCCAATCATATCTCCAACATACTTTTAAAATAATAAACACCGGCTATATTTTTTTTCATTCTTTTTTTTTGTGTTTTAAAAAAACTCATATTTTAAACGTTGAACAATCTTCACTATATCACAAAAATAACTCCTGGGGGATGGGTCGACCTAAGTAGGAGCAAGTCTTGAAAGGTTTGGTTAATTACAGCAGTTGTCAGCTAAGAAATTGAAACAAATCGTCATATCATCATATGATTACCATCCTTTATAATAATGTTTAGTCCGCACCCACACCACTGACCACCCCCAAAAAATCACTTCAGGATCCCTCTGCTCATTGTTTTTACTCCGCTGTACTATACTAATACTAGTATTTCAATGTCAACATTTTCACATCGCTGAGTCATTACTTCAAAATTTCTTTTTCCATAATAAACAAATAAGTAAAAGGCTAGTAGTAGTAATAAGAGGGCATAATGATGAAAATTTTGAGGCATTTTGGACGGATACCCGGGCAGCATTTTTCAACAATATTGACAGTCCTACTCTCAACCACCTTAGACATAAAATACAGAAGATTTCAGGATAGTTTTTATAAGTAGCCTAATTTTCATAAATCTTGAATTACTGTTAATTAAATTACTTTGAACATGTAGAGATCAAGAGTGGAAACATAATATTTGCCATGTGGTTCACTTTGAGGCAGGCCTGGATTATGCGAACAAGGTACATGCCTGGGGCACCACAAGTCCTTAAGTTTCAATCCACCCAGAATTTTTACTTGGTTCAGACCCAAGATGTAATGTATTCAGTTAAGTTGTTCACAAAAGAGAAAACTAGCTAAACAAGATCATACTGTTCGTCTCTGTTGTAAAAGCTAAGAGCAGAAAATAAACGAATTATTTAGTTTAGTTTCAGTGAGGTAAGGTGCAACAGGATTTTACTGACACCACAAGCCCTCTTGATAAGTCTAATACAGGCTGTTCTACAATTCAGACACTGTATTAGTGCTTGAAAATGAAATTCGTTGTGACCCACTTCATTCTGCTGAAGATGATTAGTATTAAGATGAAGTTGATGCTAAAATAAACTAAGCAGTGGATCCAGGACCATGGATTGATTTCTCCGTTGATGATGTGACTTACTGGCTTGAATGGGCCCACTAAATGTCAGCATCATTATGGTCCTTTTAATAACTCTTGCCAAATTTATGCTGGATGAAAAATAACAAGATATTGTTCTCAAAACACTTCTATTTCTATGCCACAAAAACAAATGGTGAGCAGTACAGGAGAAAATAGTTTAGATTCTACCCCTATGTTGCTTATCTTATAAATTACAAACACCCCTATACGAAATTGTTAAGTTAAGGCTTCTAAAACAAAAACCTTTTTATAATCAGTTCTTGGGGTTTTCTACATAACACAGACTTGATTTTTTAAAAAAATCCTTTACATTAACTTCACAGTCTTGTCTGTCGGTCGTGGTCCACGGATAAACAAAAGTAAAAAATGACCCAACTCCCATGATCCTATGGAGCTGAAATTTTGCTAAGACTATTTTCAATCAACAATGCTTTCTATAAAATTTCATTGTCACATCATCAGTGTGCTGTACATATATTAATTAACGAACAGTGTTGCGTACTGGGTTCTGGATACTATCTTAATAAAGACAGACTCTTGTCGAATAGAAGATGTTCTTTATTGAACTATAAATACACGTAAAATCCTTCCTACAGCCATCGAGACATCACAGTATACAGGCTTACAGGATCACAGTCTTTACAGCGTTCGAGACCTCCCGGCACAGGCATACAGCCTTCTAGTGTTCGAGCAAACCTCGATAACACCATCCGTCAACAACACAGCCCTGGCCGAACGTCCGCACACTGACGTTACAAGTCTCTCGTATCTTTTCTCCTCTCGTCTCTCACTACACAGACCCACACTATATATAGCCCTTGCGAGCACTCTCAAGTCATTGCCTGACCTTCCACAAGTCAGTCTCTGAACACCGTTCAAAACATTCTCACAACAACTCACAAAACTCATTGCCAACTCAGCAACAACTCAGAACCATTCATTGACAGTGATTCTCATACCTTGACAAACAGCAAAGCCCATCCAAGGACATTCCGCCATCGTTTCGGTGACATGTTGTACCTCCTCTCCAACAGCCGTCTCGACCAGACATAAATGTGCATCATGTCAAAAATACTATTCATTATAATATTATAGTTATAATAAATAACCTGTAAAACAAAGTTTTTTACTATAAATCCCAACGCATACCGCTCTTTTCTGGATATTGTTTTTTTACTTTTTATATATTCGTTTATAAGCTTATTAATATTAATTTAATTTGCTATAAAAAATTCCTTTCTATACTAATATTCAGGTACTATCCAGAACTATTTGGCGAATCCAGATAGTGGCGAAAATCTCGATATTTGGTCCAGATATCTGACTGTCCCTCAAGTTTATCATGACAACAGGAATAGCATTTAATTATATTTGTGTTTATAATTATCTCTATATTAGAAATATTTGACTTGGGCCATCGCTTTCCACCAAAAATTCACAAATTACAGAATAAGAATGGGCAATTAATAAGAAAATATGTATCACAACAGCATTTAACAAAATTCACAACTTTATTTACACGTTTACAAAAATAAACCCCTGGCATCGTGTAGTTATTGTAATGGAGCATTTTTTATGTATCTATCAAATAATTGTGCCTTTTTCTGATTGGGTGTGGGAGTCTTTAGGAATTTGAGAGACCGATCGCTATCCATGACTGCAAGAAAATTGCCTTTAATTATAAAGGGTTTTTATTAGGGCTGCGGAAATAACCGATTAATTTCTCGATTAATCGGTAAATTATTTTATCGATTAAAATTATTTTAATTGATAGAATAGTGATTAAAAATTTAAAAATGTTTTTTTTTTTTAAATTTGATTTATTAAAAAACATTTAATAATAGTTCTTATTTTATTATTATTGTTTAACGTACAAACTTCTCCGATAAGGGAGTTCAGAAAGAGTAAAAATAACCTGTTTTATAAGGACAATGATATTTTTTAAAAAACATAGTTTTTAACTATTTAACAATAACAAACTTTAAATTTATTGACATTATATTGAACTACTTAATTTTAAATATATCCCCTAACGTGTTTTAAATTTAATTAACTTAAATACTTAGGTTATGGGCATTTTAAAAAATGCAATAAAAGGGCACAAAATATGAAGGAAAACGAAATAGTGAAAAAAGAGATTATGAGGTCTTAGAAAAAAAAATCATAGCTTTCTAACCACTTAGGATAAAAAGGTGATCTTTATGTTTTTACTAATCATCAAACAATTTCTATACAGCTGTATGACTTTTATATTTATAAAATTAATTTGAAATTTTCATTCAAGTGCCTCAACTTTAATACGTTATTTAACTTCTTTTCAGTGCTAACTGTTTTAAAAATAACTTAATGGAGATACTTATTGCCCGTTTTTATTACTTCCCTTGACATTTTCAGTTCAATGACGTCATACATCTTTATTTTTAGCTTAACAAAATTATCGATTAATTAATCGGTAATTTTTCAAAAGTTAATGATTAAATTTAATTGATAACAGCCCTAGTTTTTATATTATCTCAATGTAGCATGAAAATATTTATGCTAGTCTGTTGCGCAGAGCATATTATATGGAATACAATCAATACTTTTAGTTATGTCATATGTAAATTAAGACTAAAAAACCATTTCACGGAAAAATGGCTCAAATGCTGGGAGAATGGTGACACAGCAAGGGCGCTTTACAATAACAAGCCGCGACCGCGCAAGCGAGATCCCTGGTGGAAACTGCCTCGTAGCTGCCAGTCCCTCATCACGCAGATGCGGACTGGACATTGTTCAACGAACAGCTACTTTCACAGGCTACACAGAAACAGGGAACCCGGCTGCTGTTTATGTGGCATGGCCGAGGAGACAGTGGCACACCTGCTGACTGATTGCTCTGCGGCAATTGGGGATGCGGACGGGTCAGGCAGCTTTCACACTGCGGAAAAATATCTCCATGGCGACAACATTATGTTGAGGCTCGCCGTTGGGATTGTAGGCCGGGGTTATAACAGTCTGAGTGACTCAACCCTCCAATGAGAATGACACATATTTATTTATGTCATATATATATTAGTATAAGGGATTTATAGTCAAAAACTTTTTTACTGGCCTTTAAATCAATAATTCAAACCACAAAGTGTCTATACCATTAATATATATAATAGCCCAGTGGTGTGGGTTTGTAACGTAACGCTACAGAAGCGATGTACGACAGTCTACAGCAGTTAGTTTAGTTGAAAAATCGTGTGTTGATGAGCGCTGTAAAAATATTTAATATGATGACGTCATTGTTTGGTGTGCATCGGTGCGCAAAATACAACCCCTATTATTATTA
>MUZC01001339.1:73031-87656 GCA_002072015.1 Radix auricularia
AACGCTGAGGAGCGATGTACGACAGTCTACAGCAGTTAGTTTAGTTGAAAAATCGTGTGTTGATGAGCGCTGTAAAAATATTTAATATGATGACGTCATTGTTTGGTGTGCATCGGTGCGCAAAATACAACCCCTATTATTATTAAATACTTTGCGTACATTTCAGAAAGTTTAATATTTCGTATTTATCAAAAAAGGACAAGTTAGTTGGTCTTTTGAAAAAAGGTTGGCGCCGCAGGCGCCACGGCACAATCTAGTTTTAGTATAGTAGTCAAAACATAAGCTCTGTTGAGCATTCCCTTTGTATCCATACAATTATGAGATAATTTTAAATATTTTCTTAATTATCATTTACTTAAAATTTTAAAGAAAATTTGTTTTTAGAGAGATTATTATTTGAGAATTGAACAATGACAAAGCATGAAAAATTTTCTTTTTAAATTCACAAATATTCTTCAGTTGTACAATTGAAAGATAACATTTATCTGTGTAATTCTTTAATTATTTTACTTAGAAATACAACAACATTTAATGGAGGCGATTAGAGAACCAACTTCTGCTTCAAATTAACATACAAACCATAAAGCTGTCAGCATTACATAACTTAAGCTTCCAGATAACAACTAACTGGTAGTAAAAATGTTATTTTAAGAACAAAACATGGATTCAGGACATTTTTCAGACCTACGGGCTATTCAAGGAAAAGTAGATTGAACTGTAGCTAAGTATAGAAAATAAAGCATAACAATACTGCTGTATAAAACTCAAAATCTCAGTCAAGGTACTTGGTATACTTACATTAAAGAATAATGTATTATTAGGTTTTTGGGTACACTTTTAAAGTTAAGGATGCATTTACAAAATCAGGAGTAATATGTTTTACCTAACAGGCTCCTTTATTTTCTGAGAATCGCATAACAAATACTTACTAAAAAAAGTCAATCATTCCTCAGAAATAATACAAACACTTGCCTTTTAACAACCTCTCACCCATTATCAATGAGAATCCTCTCCTTGTTACTTGTTATAAACAAAACTTTCACCCCACATATAACATTGATTCTCATACCCTTGACAGCATTTTTTAAAGCAGTTTCAACATTGAATTTACATTTTTTATGTATTTTAATTATTTAAGATGAAGGTAATTTTTCACCAGGCCTCAATTGCTTGGATTCAATTATAAGTTATAAAATTTAGCTTATTTAGGTAAATGATGTGAATTTTTTTTCTAACGATAACCTTCAGACTTGGGTTCTATATTGCTGGGAAGTTGCAAGGAACCTCATTCTCATATAACCTTTTTTAAAAAGTTTGACCGTAAAATTTGATGATTAGCCATGTATTTATATGTCAAAATTAACATGTAATCTTAAATGCTTCCTAAATGGCATATACATTAATATTATTTAAAAGACAAAAGAGGATAAAGTGATAGCAATTCTTTATTAATGACTGTGAATACAGAGTATAGATTCAGAGAAGGACATGAACTGCTGTTTGCATAAAAATCCAAACTATTTTAAATGAACTGAACACTGAACCTGTGGTTAAAAATTAATTTAACATGACTATTTTCATATCAACTCAAAAGAAAACATGCTTTGTTTTTTGTTGTTTTGTTCGTGCATTTTATTTTATAAATTTAATTAAAGAAATCTGGGTATATGTATTTAATAAATGTCTAAAGCTCTTAAATAAAACCCAATCGCTAAATCACCACGCTGAATGAAAATACAAATAACAGCACCACCAACTAATTTAAATTATAGAAGGAGAAAAAAATGAGTTTTTTGGGAGAATTTTTGATTTAACAAAAATGTATAAATTTATATAAATAGTAGGTTATCTATATCAGATCAGATGAAATAGTTTATGTCAATAACTAGGTTAACAACAGTTCCTCTCCTAAATCCATCCACAAGATTCCATATGCATTTTAAGTGTATAGCACCTTAATATCAAATGCACACTAATAGTCTAACCTCAAAATTTGTTCAGAGTATTTGAATTTGAGTTGATTAAGAGTTATATACATCAACAATAAATTTAAAACAAATCCTTACAAAAAACATACTTGATAAAAACTTTAGCAACCCCCCCAATTCCACAGAAGACCCATTAGAAAAATAAGTATCCAATCTTGAAAAAAATTATTGCAAACTAAAATCTTTTAAAAAGTAATAATTCATTTGAGATTACTAAGTAAGTAGAGCATGCATTCCATAGTATAAGGATATTTATTTAAATACTACTGATTCCTGGAGTATTGAAATTTAAAATCAGTTTGCTCTTCAGCCTTGTAAAACTATTTAAAATAAAATGAGAAGTTATCAAAGTAAATGGAACTGAGGTCTAAAGCTGTTTAAACTTATAAATCATTTTTCGTTAATTTACAACATTAATTGAAAATTTAAAAATTCAGAAGGTGAATATTTCATTACAGCATTGTTCATTAAGAATATCCCACAAAGCATTTATGATAATTTGGGTAAATTAAACACTCTAAATTTTGTTGATTTTAATTGATCCTAATTCCCTCTTCTCATTATTACTTTTATGTTAGGCTTCATGCAAGCAGAAGATAAGAAATTTCAATATTCAAATGAGCATTGAAAATGACTTTCCTGTTCATCCAATGCCGCTAAAAAAATTAATTAGTTTAAAGACCCACAAATAAAGTTTCATGTATGTACAATGACAAACAAGTAAAGGTTTTCATATAAAAAAATGATATTGCCTTTAAACACAAATGTTTCAAGTTTGGACAACATATGAAAAGACTAGATTTCATTAAGCAAAATTTCAGATGAAAAGCTCTACTGAAGCTTACTGATTAAGGTTAAGGCCTCATCACTCATTTGGACCTGGTGAACCCTCTACATCATATTGCTGAACAGTGAAGTGGAAACAATAACTTCATTAAACTGACTTTAGAATTTTTAAGAAAAATTTAATTATTGAGGAAATTGTATAAAACTTTCAAAAAACACATAAGACATAAATACATCATTGATATTTGATTAAATACATTTTATAAAAATACAAAGTGTAATGACATTTCTCTTATTTCATTCATTCCAGAATACAACAGTACTTAACTAGTGCTTCACCACATGATTACTTAAAAATACACCTCTGATGATATATATGGTCGGTCAATGCTAAATTAATGAGTATTACTTTGTCCTAAATTAAAATACACAAAAATTACATATAAATTTTTCATATTCATTGAGGCTCTTAAACCACACCAAGAACACACAAAAAAGTTTCAAGCATGCAATGTCAACACCAAAAGAGACTATATATTTCTGGAAGATTTTACAGGATAGATGTAAGTAGATAGCCAAAAATAAGTAAACATTCAAGTTAGACAATAAATAGAGGGAAAAAAAACACCATGATGAAAAATGAAAATGGGAGAACCTACTAAGAATTACACAGCGAATCTATTATACAGTAGTAATGTGAGCATTTGGCAAGGGAAGAACGAGATATTTCAGGATGTTTATAAATATAATTTTTTTACACAACGGGCGGAGCTTTAAATGGTGTTTTGACTAGAAATTGTAGATGACAAAAAATGAGATAGTTTATTTTACAAATATACAGCAGATGAATTAAAAAGGTAGCCATCACTTTTTAAAATGTGATAAGAACAACCAAAAACCAAGTTAATTAACAAAATAAAAACCTTAGTGGCATATACAAGCATACATGCTCATTAAGTATGTAGTTAAAATTCAACCAAAGTAGTTAAAAAAGAATTCAAAGTAAGATATTTAATTCTCAATGAAGTTCTTTCTTTAAAATCCAATGCTAGTAAGGTAAAATACTGCTAATAAGTGAAAGTATGTATGAAAGATAAATAACTTCATAGCCAGTTAAATTTGAAACAAAACCAGCATCAGTTACTTATCTAAAACTCAGCAGCCAATTAGGCCACATCATGCACACCCAGATATGGTATCATCAGGCTTTAACCTGTCTATTACTGAATGTTGCAATACATATTCACAGCAATTAGCATATTTATTTTTATAAAAATAATTTTTAAAAAAAATGACAGTAAAATAAATGGGGGGAAAAAAAGCAAGCCACAACTTTGACATGTTATAGAGTATATGCTACTACTGATGCAAGAAAACTTAATAAAATGTCTAACAAAATATTTCTTGGACCATGGGAAAAGAAGAAGACAAGGTGAAAATATACACTTTCAATGTCTTAATATTCTGAAGATGCTTACACCTTTAGAAAATATTTGATAATCTATAATCATTGTCAAAACATTAGCTTGAAAAATATATTTAAATAAATTTAAACAAATAAATAATATCTTTGAGTATGTGTATGTGAGACATGGGTTTAATCCACTTGTTAGAAGTATATGACTAATGAGGGAAGTTATTTATTTATTTTTTTTAAACTTGCCCATTAACCAACAATGTTGACTAATAAATGGAACTGCAGGGTAAATAATTATACCAACAGGAAATGTGTCTTCTTTAGAATTATTAAATAAAAAATGTTAATTAATGCTGATGGATGCAAAATATTAAAGAATGAAAGACAAACATATTTGGTCCAAACTGTAGTTTTTAAAGACATTCTTTGATTAAAGGCAGCTTATAGAGAGCAAAATGACATTGATTGCAGTCTGCTTCAAGAGCAAACAAAGCAAAACTAAAGTAATTGGAAGCACAGGAGAAAAGCTACAATGTGAATTTCTGGATTCATTTTGGTATCTTTCTCTGCATCTTTGATGGAATAAGGTTTAACAGAAAGACTGAAACAAACTTTAAGATAAATAGGTGCATTTAGAGAAATTTATTAAAATTATAAAAGAAATTTTCTCTTGAAATTTAACTGAAATTTATTTTTAATACAATTCACCATACATCAACCACCCAAAAATGTGCATTTTCAGCAATATCAACTTAGATTTAGTGCCACTATATTTTATTTTTCTGTACTTTAAAGTGTACTTCACATAAAATTCATTTTTCAGTTACTTGTTAAGAATAAGCTAAGTGAATCATATTACAAGTTGGCATTACTAAATCTGCATTTAGCACACTAAAAAACATATTGCCTCATTCTTATTATTTTACTCCCTAAATTCTAACAGTTAATAGAGTAAAGTAAACCATTACATATTTTCAAGTACAACTAAAATGTCAATTTTAAAATATGAACAAAATATTTTTCAGCCAAACTTTTAAAATGATTGCTCATTTAAAAACTACCTATCTAAATGAAAACTTTAAATTGTCATGGCATTTGATGAGAGGTCTCCAATTAGGTAAACAACAAACTCACTGTGAATGCAGTAACAAGAAGTCACTTATAAAATAAATGTTACAATATCTGATTGGTACTGCTAACTTAAAGATAATTTAAAAATGAGGAAATGAGTAGGAGATATAAAAGAAACTTTGTTCAAATGAACAAAATTGACCAAATGTGCAATATCTTACTTAAATATAGTTCTAATGGACCAAATTTGTTTCACAGATGAAAAATAATGCATGAAAATATATAACCAAAAAGATTTAATAAATAATTTATTCTCAAATATTTCAAACAATTCTATGTTTTAATTAATGTCTATTTTTATATGGATTAAGATTTATTTATTTCTAAGATATAACTCTTTAAAGGTTAAATTAAAAAGCATAACTAAGTTATTTTATAGCATTTTAAATCCCTTTAAAGTAGCTTCTGGTTTTAAAAAAAAATTATCTTGCTTTAAACAGTTACAATTTGAATAATAAAAATAGGATCAACATGCATAAGCACTGTGTAACCCTTGGTTGTATCGACTGATATTACTAGACACAAGTCCCTGTATGTTAAAATCAAAATTTATCACTTGTTAGAAGGAATTAAATATCAAAAACAAAAAAATATTCCTAAATAAAATGCTACTTTACTTACTGAATTCTCAAATTTTAATTTTTGGAGAAAAAAATTAAAACTGTAGAATTAAACAGACACTTAACATCTCTTGTATAATTTCCTTATTTGAAGCTGCAAACAAATATTTGAACTTGGCAAGTTGACACTTGGCAATAGCTAAACAATACTTGGCCATCATGTTTTCTCATTGGGCTTATTTGGTGGGGCTGAAGTAACTTCAGTTGTAATTCCTCCCCAGCGAATTCTGTAACGTCTAGAGCGCCAGGTTATAATAGGATCCCAATGAGCACGGCAGATCAAGATGGGATATGATAGTTCATTGAGCAGCCAACCCACCAGGAACTCAAACTTTGAAAAGGGTAATGGTCCTTGCTGGGAAAAACAAAAGAAAATATGAACAGTGATTTGAGTCAGAGTCATATTTCAAGGTCTAAATAAAACAAGAAATGTTAAACACAAATTATTTTTATTTTTAACATAATAAAAGATAAATTAATTATTAAAACTATACAGGTGGACAAGTTTAAATTTCTGTCACCCCTCTCAGATAAAAATACAGCAAAATAAACAGTACTTTATCAGCTAAGAACCATTAAGTGCATAGGAAGAAGTAATCAATTAACCCCATACTCAGGACAAAAACATACAAAACAAAAATTAATAGCAAATGCAAATTTTCTGGTCAGATTTTAATACACATACCTGTATAACAGACAGCAGAATATAATCCAAAAGAAACCACACAAGGACATGCACCATAAAAAAGACTAGAGGCGACCAAGAAAATAAGAACTCTGTGACAAAGGCAATAATTAGACCTTGTACAACACACTGGTAGATGGGTTCAAAAAACATGGTTGTAACAACAGTTGCATTCCGCAATTTTGTCCACCTGCAAAAATAAGCAATACATTTTTAGAAGGCAAATTTAAATTATGTACTTAGTAAGGTTAAGACCGCTTGTTTTTGAGGTCGTCCTTATATCCCTAATGTTTTGAGGCCCATTTGAGAACTAACAAGAGAATGTTGTCGCCTGGCATCGTCTGATGGCATCAAAGCCCGCTTCCCCCGCTTGCATTCAGCTCTTTCCACATTGCCCTCAATTCAAAGCATTTTTTTAAAATCCAAAAAATTAACTAAACAGTGATGGTTAATTGTCATTTTTATATTTTATTTTGGGGACTCGTAGTTCACCGGTCTAAATAAGAGGACAGGTTCAATTGTTCGTTAAAGTTAGGGAGGTTTTTTCATTAGTTTAAAAAACCAACGCCTCGCTCCGTCCGTTCTGATGTCATGTTTACCTCTCTTGTGTGTGATGCCAATCAACTCGCGTATTAAAATTAATAATATAATAAAATTATAAAGCTACGGAGTAAACAATGATAAAATGGAATTTATTTAAAAAACATTAAGCTACAATCGGCGTTCTATTAATGTGGTAATCAAATCCCTTTGACTAGCAGGAAAACTGTCACTAAAAGACCGAACTTAAATTTGTGGGCCGATTAGTGGCCCGGTATCTTTGCTACGTCTTTCAAATACCTCTCGTAATATAGGTACATGTACTTCACTAAGCGGCGTGCGCCGGTAAGTTTTTGAATACCCGAAACAGACTATAAACCGGTGATCAGAAAATGCGGATAGGTCACGGGGTCATATGCTTTTATAGTTTTCTTTGTCTTTTTAAGAAACAGACTATAATTAATATAAATAGAAACAGCCTCGACCGTGACCGTTGTTGACATCAAACGCGCACTGTGTTGTTAGCTCTCGTACAGTCACAGTGCCTCGACAACTAACCAGCTGGATCTTGATATCGCATTTACTCACCGTGACAAAGCGAGAGGGAGAGGTAACTTGTGTTTTTTTTTTCACTACGTTATCGCTAGGTCTTTTTTTTGTTGTTGTTGTTTTCTTTTCGATTACACAGTCCTACGGTCCTGAATAAAGATGATCGGTCCTGGTCTGAGGACCGGTTAACCATTAACAAGCTTAGTACGTTAACTCTTTTTCTCTGGAATATTTTCCGTCATTCTGATGGAATTGTTCATTCTAGAAATTTATCGTGTGCTACCATTCTATCTTTAACTGTAAATAACTTTTTCATTAGACGATATATCTTATATTGAACTAATGGGAAAAGAATGATGTTTTCAAACAATACCGACTAATCTTTTTATTTTTTATAAAATTATATGATTTTGTTTTTTTTTTGTTTTAGAGAAAATAAAAATCTAGTGCCGCGGAAATTAACAATTAATTTGATCTATTAATAATTAAATATGCCAACGAATTTGCTGCTATGTCAAAAACTTTGAAAAGCCAGGAATTACATCGACTTATCGATTTCGCGAAATAATGAATTGCTACTTAACAAGATCTATAAATTTGTCATAAAAAATATAATTAATCTAGATCAATCGTTAATTTTTTCCAAGGTTAATTGAACAAAATTTTTTGTAAATCAGTACAAGCTCTAAAAACACATTTAAAAAAAAAAACAAAAAAAAAACCTCATATAATAAAATCACAAAAATGTATAATAATTAACTAAAATACATGAAAAAATATTTTTTCTGAGCAAGATTCCTATATTACAGAACACAGAAATAACTTCACATTAACAAATACACAAAATAAAATCTAAGAGCTAACATCTATTGTTACCCATATTTTCATGTAAAACATGCTCAAACAAAGAATTTCAACTTGTTTATTCAATGGAAATCATTCTAGATTACATTAAAATTAATCTGAGTTCAATTGCTTAAATCCACAATTTGAGCGTTGATCCGGAGAAAAAGAGTTGAGTAATTTTTTTCTTTCTCATAAATAAAAGAAATTATTGAAATTGAGAAATAATGTGATCTCTAGTTTACCTGATTAGTCTGTCATGAAATGTTGTGAGTGACGTATTGCCTGAGTTCTGTAATGCAGTTTGGCTGCACAATAGAACTTTAAATCCTCTGTTTAAAAAAATAGAGTTTAAACATGACAAATAATGCAAGTAAGGAGTTTTTAAACTAAAAACTAAACCAAAAAAAATATTTTAAAAATGGATTATTAAAAAAAAAAAAAAAAAGCAAAAGAAACCCACCTATCTAAAACTGCTTGAGCCAACATGTAGTCCTCTGCTAGATACTTTCCAAAATGTGCAAGACCCCCTGCATCTTCAATAAGATCTTTACGAAATAATGTGGACATGCCTGATGCACAGTTGATGCCCAAGCAATTTGCAGTTAAGTACATCTTTCCATGGTGAGTTCCAAAATATATCTGTGAAAATTTTGTAAACAAAACAGGCCATTTAAAATAAATAATACCTTCTGGAAAAGGTTATGATGCAATTCAGCTTAAATTATGACTTGTAATCGATATTCTGATATCTCCCAATAATTCAAATACTATTTTATTCATGTCAGGGTTGCACTAAATCAGACTAACTATAAATTATAAATTCTATTAAGTACTACTTGAATATTGAATATTTGATCTATAAATATATACCTTTTCTAAATGAGAAACAAATCCTGGTCTATCACAGACAAACGGCATTTGTTGAACAAGTCCAACATTTTCTCCCATGTGTAATGCCATGTCCAGTAAAGAATCTTCTTCCACTGAAAATTTTAAAAAATAAAGTCATCAAATGTTTATGAGTATTGAGAGAAAAAACATAAGCATTACTCAGTGCATACATATAAATACATTCATAACTTTGGGATGACATGTAGCTCATTTCAAGGCATTAGAAAAGTTTAACTCTTAACATCCATAAGTGCATATATGACATCAAGTTCCATTCAGTTCAGTTAAAGCTGTATAAAAAGTACACAACATTATTTTGAGACCCTTATAAAGTATTGCATTTTTTCAAGAACAATTACGATTTGTAGCTTTAAAATTATAAGTGGATCAATAGTTAAGCAATTAATAAGTCATATGTACATATATGTACATATATGTATATATATATATGTACATATATGTACATATATGTATATATATATATATATATATATATATATATTAGGGCTGCGGGAATTAATGATTAATCTGTAAAAGATTTTATCGATTAAAATTGTTTTAATCGATAAAATAGCGATTAAAATTATTTTAATCGATAAAATAGCGATTAAAATTATTTTAATCGATAAAATAGTGATTAAAATTGAAGGAATATGTTATAAAATGTTTTCGATTTATTCATAGATAATTAATTGTTATAATTAATGATAGTTTGCTATTTTACGTACAAACTCCTCCATTAAATAAAAAGTTTAAAGTGTACATTTTAAAATAATCTGATTTTATAAGGAATGATAGAAAAAAATTAAATATTGTTTTCAATTAACTCTTAAAGTCGCAAAGCGTCGTAATGCGTCTCTTCCCGCTATCCCTAAAGCGTCGTAATGCGTCCCTAGATACAAATCTCGTTAGAAATGAGATCTCAGAAAGTAAAAACTCTTCAATGCTTAAAAAACGATGTATTTGACTTCCGGCAATGGCGGCAGTTGCCGGCACCAGTGTTATCGCTCGATTCGCGATGTTTTTCGGTAGTTTTAACATTTTTTTCTCGCAGATACGTTTTTGTTATACTTTATTACTAAAATAATAGTACTAAGCTACAGGTAAATATTGTTTCAAACTCAGTACGGTCTTTTGGATGCGTAAAATAGCCATTCTTAGCCTTAAAAATGAAGTCAGTATGACAATAATATTATAAATGGATTTTACGCAAATTTTTTAATTTCATAACCGGTTGATCGTAATACGGGAAATCCTTATGAGACTGAGGCGGAAGTTTATTGAAAACCTTCTGGGGCTTTATGAGTTAATTAACAATAACACAATTTAAATGCATTGACATTAAAGAGAAGTACTTATATTTAAATAGCAAAAATGTGAATTGCCAGTTTTTGTTATTTCCCTTGAAATTTTCAGTTTAATGACGTCATGCATCTTATTTTTAGCTTTAATCAAAATTATTGATTAATTATTCGGTAATTTTTCAAAAACTAACTATTAAATTTAAATTAATCGATAAAACCACTAATATATATATATATATATATATGAAAAATCTATGAATAGCCTTTAGGTTTGAAAACCACTGATATAAATTCAAACTAACTTTTTGAAAAACAAATTTTTACAAAGTTTAATTGTAGATATTTCAGTGTTCCTTTCAAAGTCATTTTATCAAAGGAAAAAAAAACCATATGTCATCGATATTACGTTATTTCCATTTCAAAATTATATGATTAAAAGTTAAAAATAAAAGGATACTTACTCTTAATACTGCTGTCAGATATAAGAAATAAATCGTACTTGGAAGCCTCATAGCCTCGAATCATATTGTTTATCTTTGGGTTCACACCAACATTTTTTTTACCTGACAAAATTTAGAGCCCTGTTATTATCTCTTATTTCTCAGTATATTAATTGATGGGTGTTGATCAAATTGTTACAGTCACCGTTATTTTTTTTTTTTTACCTTACATTATGTTATATTTCAATTAAGATAATTTGCCTTGACAATGCTAACTGATATACATGGTAATGTGATTCTGTCTTTGATGTGTTGTGAATTGGGAGTAATAGCTCCAATTTAAACAAAAGAATTAGGACCATTATTACTAAGACCATTTTTGGATTAAGAATGTCATTTGAATCAAACTATTTAAGTTAATTTATGCATTGATTAATGATATCTTTAACATTTTTTATATTTGCAATTAAGAATTTTCTTTTGCATATGAATTATAAGATTAGTATTAAACAAATAAAAATTGCTTTGACAAGTATTAAGTGCCACAAAGTTAATAATCTACAGTTTCAGCAATATATGAATTAAGCATAATTATAAGAAACTTTTAAAAATTCATTTTTCAATACACAGATAGTGATAACGAAACAATAAGTATAAACAAAAGAATAATAATTAGAAAGATCAAATCTGATTAAGAATGTCTAATGAAATTCTTAATCAGTAAATTTTAACTAAATTGAAAACTCTATGTGGAAATTTTAATTGATTAATGTAACATTTAATGAGTCTCAATAACATGACTCATTCAAACAGAAGTATGTTAACATATTTACTTATACCTTCCATCATATGTTCTGTTTGAAAGTTTACAAGTTATCAGTTTTAATACATTTTTAAAAAAATGTTTTAACTACCTACAACTTTGCCTTTAATTGATCATCAATACAAGTTAAAGTCTAAGTTAAAAACCCTGATAACAAGTTCTCAAAATTCTCATGTGATCAATAATAGTAATTAATAATATCCAAACAAAAAAACATGAATCTTTTCACTCACCAATAAATATTTTTGCATCAACTTTTGGATACTTAAGAATCAGACTTTGAGCAATCATAATGACAGAATCAAGTTCATCTTGTATGCAGAATAAAATTTCATACTGTAAAATTAAAAAATGGTATACAATTTTTTAAAGAGTACCTAATAAAGCCTAATATCAATTTGATTAAGGAAAAACAAATGCATTTTGGGATACTTATGTAAAATTATATTTTAAAGTTAGAAATTAGGAAATACTTCTTCAACGTCTAATATTAAACATATACTGAAAAGCTTACATGAGGGTCATTTCCATGTCAACTCAACCAGTTTTCTGACAATTGTTCACCACACCATCTCAGATCTTCCTGAAATTTTCAGGGCTTGTAGTACATACAAAGTTCAGGAATTGCTGAAAATTTAAGGCCATTTGGTCATTTGAGATATGATTTTTTAAGTGTTTAAGGCAGTCGCGTGACTTTTACATTTTCATGATGTTTGAATGTGAATATTTCAAAAACTAAGAAGAGGTATCAGGCTGAGTTTAATGGTGTTTTTATCTTAAATGTAGCTTGCATACAGAATGCCCTAAAAATGTCCAAACATTGCACTTCAGACAGTTTTCATCAATATTGGACTTGGTATTGCCAAGAACCTACAAGACATGGAATGATGTTTGTTATATAATTAGTAAGTACCATATATTTGCTTATTATTTTGACAGAGAATTCTTGTTAATCAATAATAGTGTACTCATCGTGGGCACCCTTATGCATCACGGTCCTCCATTTTTTCGCTTATTGTAACCCACAGATGAGCACATTGACAATAATTCAGTTTTCATATTTAGCACACTTGTTAAGCTTGGCAAGTCCTAGCTATGATGAAAATTTCATATTGGTGTCGTTAGCCTTACCTAGTAAATCAATTGCTAATTAAAACCATAAAAACCAAAACAATAGGTTGTTTTTTTATTTTTTGTACATTAACATGTATTATGGTAAATCAGCATAGAATGATGTCAAACAAATATTATGAAAAAATACAGTTAGTTATAAGTTCAAATTACAGACTGTTTGTTTTCAGCCATACAAGCAACCATGTAACACAATATCAGCTTATGCTCATTATGCTGCTATGCAGTTAAGTGATGTATCTTATAGCTCTATAGTCACAGTTCTATTACCAAACAGTTTCTTGCAATTGGCAAAATACACATCATCACAGCAATACTGTCTTGCTGAGCTGCCAGACAACATTTGTGGTGGAAGATTGCACAGAACATTAGTGAATGGTATCCAGCAGATATCGTCATAACTTGGCCAAGTTAATCTGTTTGTAGGTGTTCTTTTCATGAACTTGACCAAGATGTCTTGGTGTTCAGAGTGTTCTGTTATGCACCCAATATACCAATCAGTGTCATAAACAACAGCCACAAACTGTCCTGGATGCAGATCTGCTATGCTTGGTGCTGGTTCAACTACCAGGTCAGGTTCTGGTTTGACACATTGACGACTGTACCATAAGGCATCACATGATAACCTGTATATTTTGAGTTTGTTCAGAGTTGCTTGCAAACTTACTCTTGCAACTAAGCTCTTTACTGTGCCACCAATACCATCACAAGGACTTTTTCCATGACTGGTAGAAGAAAAAAAGTTCCATTCTGCTTCAATGACAAAATCCGTTTTATGCAGGCACAGATTCTTGAAGTTTTTATAGTTTTTAAATTGTGCTGCTGCTCCATCAATGAAATAAACTATTTTCTGCAAATCAGACATTTTGCTCTTGATAAATTTCAGTAGTATTTCAATGAAGGCATGGACATGTTCACAGTCATCACTTATAATGCAAATGGACAAGCAGCATAGGTCATTGGTGGGTAGCTTACGATAATACACAACAAATGGATGCAATGTTGCCTGTGATGTTTCCCAGTGGAAACCTTGCACTGCATCTTGACAGATGAAAAGTTTTCTGTAAAATCCAGCAACACAACTGCTGTTCCAACTGGCAAACACTCCTTCAGATTATAAATGTAGGATGACTGTGCCTTGGCTGTAAAATGATGATCTCTTGTTTTATCAGCAGCAGTACAAAGTGAAGTAATGAAGTCAGCAACAGTGTCAGTTACAGATTTTGGAAATAATAATTTGAAATATGGTCATTCCATAATAATTCAACCAAAAAATACCAATTTACACCCCACTATCTCAGAATTGAATAGTACTTCTAATTTTTATACATGTTCTCTACAGACCTGAATGTAAGCCTTAACCAGATTGTCTGAACTTTATTTTTTGATGGAGATGACACACCATGCGTAGCGAGGTCACGCGCCGGAGGCGCAAAACACTAGTGGGGGTCCGGGGGCATGCCCCCCCCCCCCC
>MUZC01001340.1:0-20712 GCA_002072015.1 Radix auricularia
AAATGGTAAAATGGAATTTCATCTATATATCATGTCAAATGGTAAAATGGAATTTTATCTGTATATTATGTAAAATGGTAAAATGGAATTTCATCTATACACCAGTGAAAACAGTTATTTAATAAACAATTTCCATTGTTAATAGCTACAACTGTAGCCATAATTATATTAAGTTTCTTCTGTAAGGTCACTATTTCATATAAAGAAGTTCAAACCACTTTTTCTTTCCCAGGCGTCCACCATGGCAAGGATGCAGTTGGAAGTGGAGAAGCAGGGCAAAAAGAAGTCTCCTATAGCAGACATGGTGAAAATCCCTTTTGATAGTTGTTGTTTTTTTTTTAATAAAATTAATTTTTACACCTCTTTCAAGACATATCAATATGAAAAGTTAGTGAAATAGACTCCAATTTTCTAAGACAAATACAAATAGACACTTAGTTTCTAATACAAATAAAAATAGACACTTAGTTTCTAAGACAAATAAAAATAGACACTTAGTTTCTAAGACAAATAAAAATAGACACTTAGTTTCTAAGACAAATAAAAATAGACACTTAGTCGCTTACACAAATAAAAATAGACATTTAGTCGCTTATACAAATAACAAAAATTAAAAATATGTGCTGCTGTAAATCAAGAGGAGATAACTGGAAATGAATTGATGACAGTGGCGGCGTTAGGTAAGTGCGGGGCCTTGTGCCAGCAATGACCCCGCAGGGCCAGAGTACTAGTAAAGTTCGCTAAGCACCAGTATGCTATGGTATTTAAAAATACCTCTTTGGTTTCTTTACAATCGTTTCCAGCATACGTTCTACCATCCACTCTTTGGTTATACATGTATAGGCTATTAACCAAGACGAGACATGTTTAGGACCGAAACGCGGGGCCTGGGGCAGTCGCCCCAGTTGCCACCCTCAAACGCCACTCCTGATTGATGATACACACATTAACTTGTGTCATCTAGGTAGCCAAAAGTTTGTCACTTACTCTATTTAGACCAAATCTGTCTTACTCTATTTAGACCAAATCTGTCTTACTCTATTTAGACCAAATCTGTCTTACTCTATTTAGACCAAATCTGTCCTACTCTATTTAGACCAGTGGTTCTTAACCTTTTTGGAAGTACCGAACCCCACCAGTTTCATATGCACATTCACCGAACCCTTCATTATTAGTAGTAAAATAATGGGAAAGACGTAAACAAGGTATGGGTTAGCCTGACCGGACGTATCAAAACAGCGAACGTTTCGGCAAAGAGCCTTTATCAACGAACATACAAGACACAGAAAAAACGAAAATAAAAATGAAGGAACTTAGCTGCGGTGGAATCCGAAGTATCCAAAGAAAAAGTTTTTCTTTGGATACTTCGGATTCCACCGCAGCTAAGTTCCTTCATTTTTATTTTCGTTTTTTCTGTGTCTTGTATGTTCGTTGATAAAGGCTCTTTGCCGAAACGTTCGCTGTTTTGATACGTCCGGTCAGGCTAACCCATACCTTGTTTACGTCTTTCCCATTATTTTGTATAAGCCTGATTGCAGTCCTACCCCTCATTTTATTAGTAGTAATATAGATGCCTTGAGTCGGGTGCTGTCTTGACCTTCCTCCGCCGAACCCCGGCGACTGACTCACCGAACCCCTAGGGTTCGATCGAACCCACGTTAAGAACCACTGATTTAGACCAAATCTGTCCTACTCTATTTAGACCAAATCTGTCCTACTTACTACATCATTAACCGTATTAACTTAAATTTGAAATCATTGGATTTAGCACCCATTTACCTGAATTTAGTTTTACTTATTTCCACTCTATTTAATTTGTCTTATAGACTCAAAGCTGTTTAGTGCTTTACATTAAACTGTATGTTATCAACAGGTGGGTATCCCTACCCTGGGCCAGGGCAGACGATTGAAACTAACCAGAGGTAAACTCCAAGAGATGAACATAGCCCAGCTCCAGGTGCTAGTCAATGACCTCCACTCCCAGATAGAATGTAAGTGATTCTTACTCCTCATGTGTTGTGCACAGTCATTTTTTTTCCTGTGTAATGCACTGGGGCGACGTTCCAACACCTTTTTTCCACATAATTATTTTTATTGCCGCCTGGAATTTTTTTTCATGTTGCCTTTGGGTAACTTTTTTCACGCGTTTCTGTAACTTTTTTCACGCGTTCCTGTAACTTTTTTCACGCGTTCCTGTAACTTTTTTCACGCGTTTCTGTAACTTTTTAAAAAGAGAACATCACTGTTAAAATCCATTTGCCTGCAGCTCCGTGTCTTTGGATGGTTTTTGTTTTTGTTGTTTTTAATGCCTATATTTTTAATAGTTAAAACACTTGCTGAGCTCACAAAATATGGTCGAATCTTGCTGCTGGTTCAGAAGTTATTTCTTAAAGAAAACACTGAAACAAGTTATGTTTCAGCCTTCAATTGAAATTTTAAGATTATTAATAAAAATCATGTGTTAATTTTTTTTATTTTTTTTAAAATTTAATTGAAATTTCATCACATCTCTTTAAAATTTTAAAATATTTAAAATTCATTTCAATATGAAATTAAAAGATATCTAATATTATATCCATTTTAGTGTTGAATAACAAATGATATATTTTTAATATTTCTTGTTTGGTGAGAGGACATCTACATAAATTATCTGTACCATTCATTGCCAGAGTTTAGACACGTGGAAACAATTTTGAAATATTTGGCCTTCATTAGTGACCAAAAAATAAATTAATTCACTAATTAATGGCTATCTCTACTAATTAATTCACTAATTAATGGCTATCTCTACTAAAGAGTTGTCATTTTCAAAAATCTGTTGCAAGCCAAGAAATCAAAAAAAAAAAAGTTTGAAAAAAAAAACAAAATCCTGCTGCCGAGTCTGAGTGTGTGCATGTAACTAACAAGTGATGTCCCTTTGTCTGCAGTACTGAATGAAGACCTCGTCCATCTTCTGATTGAGAGAGACGATCTCCACATGGAGCAGGACTCAATGTTAGTTGATATTGAAGACCTGACCAGGTGAGTGAGGCAAGTGGGTGATCATCTCATTAAGTTTATGGAGCAGGACTCAATGTTAGTTGATATTGAAGACCTGACCAGGTGAGGCAAGTGGGTGGACATCTCATTAAGTTTATGGAGCAGGACTCAATGTTAGTTGATATTGAAGACCTGACCAGGTGAGGCAAGTGGGTGGACATCTCATGAAGTTTGAGTTTTTTTTTTTCTAAACTAGCTAGTGGGATAATCTACTCAGGTAAAAAATTTATTGGTTGTAAGTTGGTGGGAATTGCCACTTTTTTAAGAATGCATAGGTAATGGGATTAGCACTTTACACCTGAGATTCTGTTAAATGCCAGGTAGAATATTGGTGCTTATGAGATCTGTCACCTGATTCGAAGTTGATAAGTTTTATGTGTCATGTAAAATTGCATCGGAAGCTATTTGAGTCCAAACACTTCATGTGGTGGGGGNGGGGGGGGGGGCTGAATTGACGTGGTGTAAAAGTTTGGTTTAATAATAAATTTCTGAAAAATAAGCAGACTCCTCTATAACTTTTATTTTCAGGGCGTTGCCAGGTAATTTAATAATCTGGTTTAAATATTACTTTATACAAGCTTAGCAATTAATGCTATTTATGTGCCATATACATTTTTTATGTTTTCCCCCTGATAATTTTCTTTTCTATCCAGCCACTGTCATGACCTTAATTTCTTTCTATCCAGCCACTCCCATGACCATAATTATTTTCTATCCAGCCACTGTCATGACCCTAATTTCTTTCTATCCAGCCACTGTCATGACCCTAATTTCTTTCTACCCAGCCACTGTCATGACCCTAATTTCTTTCTATCCAGCCACTGTCATGACCCTAATTTCTTTCTATCCAGCCACTGTCATGACCCTAATTTCTTTCTATCCAGCCACTGTCATGACCCTAAAGCAACAAACAACAATAAGAGCACTTTAAATAATAATCGGCCCTCCAGTCGGAGAGACAGACATAAATGATGACAGCTCAATAGCAGTTGAGTAAATGAGATATCGTATGGAGTGAGAGATTTCGATTTCATGTCTTTAGGAAATACATTTTTGTAATGTCAGTTTATTTAATTTTTAAAAACAATTTTTGACACAAGATTGTTTAGTAATGTCAGTCTATATAATTTTTTAAAAAAATAAATTGTAAGAAAAATGTGTAAAAATTGTTTAAATTGTTTTATATATAGAAGGAAAAATAAAAATTAAATTGAGCATTTTTTCCATGAGATATCTTAGATATATTTTGACCCTCGAAATCAAATATCTACATAAATCTTAATTTTTGTTTAACCTAGTTTCAAATTGTCAATGTTTGTAGGCCTAGATCAAGTGCAATATACAGTATTAATTTTTAGCTTCATTATGTGATCACCTTCTGCAAGTCACCTATTGAAATTGTAACAGTAATATCATTATATGAAATTCTGTCATTTTAACTGGTCTGCTTTACAATGATGAAGGAAGAATGTTATTAATTATTGGATGTTGCATTTCATGTTTATGTTGCTATAAAATGCTAGTCATAGGTTAAAAACTGTACAGATGAGTTTGTAGGAATAAATCCTTTATTCTCACACTTTGTCTCATTTTAAAAAGATGTTCATTTTTTATTTTAAAAAAAAAAAAAATAAACTGGGGCTGGTAACGATTTAAAATTAAGAAAATAATCGTTAATTTCTGCAGCCCTAATATATACATACTAAATTGAACTATTATATTGACTTGAAGATATTATTACTTTATTTACTAAAAGTGGGGAACTGTGCGGCTAATTGTTGATGAAATATCCATCCTTATCCCTCTTAAAAATATTGCAAAGATTTAAAAGAAGGAATATTTCAATTTTGTTTGAAACAGTCCAAAGTTTACTGTTTACAATAAAAAATAATTTTCAAGTGTCTATTTGATAAAAATTAACAATTGTACAAAATATGGAATTCCCACTTTTACGTATGAATGTGTGTCCTAATGTTTGTCTTGTTGAATTTATCTGAACATTCAATGGTGCAGATTCTCAAATTCTGTAACTGTCATCAATTGCAAGCATTTATATTTTATGCCCTTCATACATTTGTATAATTTATTCAAGGCTTCAATCATGATTAACATTTTTTGTTCATTTTCTTAAACATTAACATTATGTAAATAGAAATTTTAGGCCCATTGTATATGAGTTAACCCTTAGTACAGTTCCAATTACTTGAAATGATAGGGTTAATAGTTAATGTAATAGATGTCATAAATAGAACTGATAATAAGGGTTGAATAGTTCATCCAAAAGATGTCATAAATAGAACTGATAATAAGGGTTGAATAGTTAATGTAAAAGATGTCATAAATATAACTGATAATAAGGGTTGAATAGTTCATCCAAAAGATGTCATAAATAGAACTGATAATAAGGGTTGAATAGTTCATCCAAAAGATGTCATAAATAGAACTGATAATGAGGGTTGAATAGTTCATCCAAAAGATGTCATAAATAGAACTGATAATAAGGGTTGAATAGTTCATCCAAAAGATGTCATAAATAGAACTCATGATATCAAGAAATTTAGAGAAAATGATTAAATTAAAAGTCAAAACACATTATTTTCTAAACTGCTTCAGGTGGGGTGGGGGTGGGTAGGGGTGGAGCTATCATAGTATTTACTCATATCAAATTTTATATTTTAAGCTACTTATTATCATAATCTTTGAAAATAGTTGTTTGGAAATGGTGTGGTGGGCCATACTGGTGGAATAAACTGAAGTGCAATAAATGTCTTTGCCAGCATATTGTCTTCTGCTCTGTAATCTTTCCGTTCATCTTATATAGTTTAAAGCTGAGGTACTTCCAATAGCTAGGAATCGCCTGTTAATTATTCATATGAGATGGTAATTTACTTTCAGTCTTGACTCCTCAACTCCACTCAACTATCTTCAGTTACAAATAGCACTCAGTGTAACCAGAAGATAATTATTTGTACAGTTAATTGCTGGTAAATATTAGCTGCGGGCCTGTGAATTAATAAGGAGTGAAGTTTAGATTCATCACTGGGCATTGATTTTTGTGTGACACCAGCAAAGTGTCATGAATATTTAATGGTAAACTCTTTAGCACTGTGGCATGGAAATAGGAAATAGTTTGTGGCTGATTCCAGTACATAGAAACTTTGTGCAGTCCTCAGCAGAATTTAATCAGTCAGTTACTTTTTTTGCTCCCAAAGCCAAGATCTCTTGTTCAGAAAATCAGTTAATTTTGTTTTTAAGCAGGGTCCCCTAACATCTTTACAGAAGAGGGTTTGAATTATAGAACCATATTTTTTTTTAAAATGAAGTCAATATTTAAAAAAGGTTACAAAGTGATATTCTGATATTTTTCTTATGCTGTCAGGAAAAGACTACTCAAAAATTTAATTCTTTGAAAAAAAAAATGCTGCAGAGCTTGAGCATGTTGACAATCAATGAAATTCTTTATTTTATGGAAATCTATTTCTTAAAAGAAAATTAAAATCAGGCAATTTATCTTTTGTATATCTATTCCTTTTACAGAAAATGAAAACCAGGCAATTTATTTTATGTACATCTATTACTTTTAAAGAAAATTAAAATCAGGTTATTTATTTTAGAAAGATATTTTAAAATATTGAAGACTCCCTTAAGTCAGATTAACTATTCCGGTAAACCTACTGTGTTTTGTATTAACGTGCTTGAATTTGTATTTTAAAAAAAATTAACTTTAAATATTTTATTAAATCAAAGCAATGCATCTTACTTTGTTAATTGATTGTATTTTCAACCTCAACACAGGGGGGATATTAAATTATTCTTATTTCAAATCAGTTTTCTTTGTGCACTTGATTTACTGGGTTTAATATTTAACAATATGTACTTAAAAACTAGTTTAATAATCATTATTTTAAGTGACTAATCCTTTGCTATGTCTCAAATTTTGAAGGTATTATGACAAATTTCCTCCAAGAAATTTCTCAACCTCATGCTAATGATCCACTTAATAAAAGAAATCAAAATTTGTTGTGCAAATAAATATTTCAGAAAAAAGAGTTATCTACTGGCTACGTGTCATTTTTATTTTATTTCTCAACATTCATTTCTTTGGAGCACTTAGTTAAATATTTTGTAATGTTATCATGATACTAGGTACTGTGTCATTTTATTTATTTCTGGCTGGAAGTATAAAAAATCCACAAATCTGGGGCTTAAAATGATAACATTTGATTGATATGTTAAATTCCTTGTTTTAATCCGTGATGTCTAGTCTGTGAACTTGAATGTATTCACGAATAAATGTAATGTCTTATGTTATAATTGTTTTTTTGGTGTATATTTTAAATATTCATAACCTCCTGGTCTTCAAATGCTTTGGCTGGCTAGAAGGTAGAAGCCAAAGAAAAAATTAATGAAAGCTAGTTTACATAGGGAAACATTTTTTAACTTGATCTTGCTGTACTGTCAATTACTTAACCTTATTATTTAGCTTATTAATAGTTTAGAGACTAAAGATACAAGATATACATTAGCCAGAATATGAAAAATTTCTGTTTATTCTAGATTTAAATAATGTTTTGAAAATGTTGGGAGTTGAATTGTTTTGATTTCAATCTATTTTTTTAATGAAGTTCTATCATTAAAAAAGGTTTACTAAAATAACATCATGCAATTTTTACAAAGCAACCACTAAGTACATGTAGCTTGAATTCTTGAACTAATGCATTTATAAGTTTCCCCGACAGTTGATGAATTATTAAAATTATGGGAATTCCGATAGGACTTAAACATTTTTTTTTAATTTTAATTTTTTTTAAATTTCTAAATTTACTGTATATACTCGCTCTATAGGCGTTCATTCACAAGCAGACCCCCCCCCCCCTCTTTTGGAAGAGAAAAGTATTGAAAGTGTGTAACCCTCTGGTAAGCCAACCTCCACAAAATTATAGGACAGCGTAAACAAAATGGAACACATTTTAAAAAACAAGCTAAATAGGTCATTATGATTGTTTACTTTGTACTACCTATCTTTGTCTTTGTTATGCAAGAGTTACCGGTATTTTATTTTATTTAGTAAATATTAGCAAAAGTGCGTATATTAAAATTCGTTGTTAAAAAAACAAATTTGTAAACCAAGTTAATAAAACATTCATGAAAATAAATAAAATTATTAAATAAGGTGAAAATGTTTCATAATATTTTACAGCTTCTGGTAGAGCAGTCGAATCTTGTAGAATGTAGACAAGGACCTTGATGATCTACAATAACAACGCCCTATATTCAATGTTCATGCAGAAATCACATATCGTAAGCCGACCACCGAACTTTTCCCCCTAGATTTTTTCCAAAAAAGGTCGGCTTTAAAACGAGTATATACGGTAATTAATTTTCCAACACTTTAAATAAATTTCTGCATATTATCAATCATGAATTTAATAAATTTCTGCATATTATATATCATGAATATAAGTTCCAGAGGAGACAACGCAACTAGTAACCATATAACTGAAAGCTATTGTATTGATGGCCATTTCTATGTATCCCTTAGTTTTAAATAAAAGTGATTGCTTGCCAAACTTTTTGTTCATAACTGACATGCCTACTAAATGCACCTTTCCACACCAGCCCTTTCCACAATGCTTTCTAAGATACTTTACTTGTTCTTGGAAACTTCCCTAATGCACTCAGCAAACATAAAAACAGTTTTACAGAAATCTCCCTCAAGGAGCAAAATAAGTATTTTTTTTTTATTTTGATTTTATTTCTTTAAATTTCAAGGCATACAAAATTATTTATGGCTCTTTAAAATTTTATAAATTAAATTATTCCATAGTCCATGATGTAAATAGAACTTTAAAAAAAAAAAACCAAGTATAAAAATATTTTATTAGGCATCATAGTTACAGAACAGTTATTACTTTAGTCACTGTTAAGCATACTAAGATTTTTATTTTTTTAAAGAATCAAGCAAACAGAAAGCTAATATTAATTATAAGAAATTTCTCTAATGTACATTTGCATCAACATAATTTATTAAAATAATTTTTTAAATTTACAATTTTTCAAACACTTTCCAAGAACTTAATTCAAGTTACATAAGCCCAGTGAAACAAGGTCAAGGTAGCTTCCTCATTTTCAGTGGATGTTTATGTGACTTGAGCACCATCTAATTAGGGTGAAACATGTCATGAAATTCTCACTGACAAAAATTGAAGGCTTCCCACTTCTATACATATGCTAATTTAATTTGTATGAGACCAGCAGTGGGTATAGAGAAAAATAACTACCGTAGTTATGCCATTATTTGAGTGACACCATTGGTTAAAGCATTAAACTTTGAAACACTGGAGGATAGAAGAACCAAGAGAAAAGTAGTAATTATGTATAAAGCAATTAATTATAATTTAGAAACACAACACAAAGATAACTTAATACAACCCTCAGTTAGACATAAGGATTAAAACACCTTTCTCATTCCATTTGCAAGAACAAACACATACAAGTTTTCTTTCTTCCCGTCCGGATTTCGAGCGTGGGTTGGGTTTCCTGAAGAAACCAGGAAAGCCCACACTTTATCATCACTTATAAGTCTAATAGAATGCAGGACTAAATACAAACCACAGATAAACGTAGGATGCAATAATCTTCTGTTTAGAAGGAGCGTCTGTAACAGATAAGATAACATCTTACTAATTGAGCCACAAACTGGAAATTACAGTGCCCTCAGAATACTAGCAAAACAAGACTTGAAAGTTGTTTCTTAGCATAAATGAAATCTGCTTAATAAAATATAAGACATGCAAAATTCCAATTGCTTTTTTTATATATGCATTCTTGCATATCTGATCACAGTAAAAGAAGATAAGAAATAAAGTCATGCTTGTAAAAATAACCAAAACTTTTTTTAAAATTCACATTTTTTATCAGCTTTACACAAACTACAAGCCACATTTGCACTAAGCTATTTATAAATCATGCATACAGTAACAACAAATATTTATAAATCATGCAAACAATACAACAAAAAAAGGTTTGAGACAACTTGTGCGCACTTTTTTAAAAATAGAAGATTTATAGATTTATGCATAAAAATATTAGTTATAAAAAAATTTAAGTAGATTCAAATAATATTTTGTGAATAATCACAAAGTTGTGCGCTGTGCACACAGAAACCTGGACACTGGGCAGAAGATTCATACAACACCAAGTAAATCTAACCAAACAGATTTTGTTTTTTACAAGGCTTAAGTAAGTCTTGTTTATTATTTTAAAAATTCTTTTCAATTGATTGACAACACATCATAATCTTATAACACACCATAACTTTACAACACATCATAACCTTATAACACATCATAACTTTACAACACATCATAATCTTACAACACACCATAACCTTATAACACATAACTTTACAACACATCATAATCTGACAACACATCATAATCTTACAACACACCATAACCTTACAACACATCATAATCTTACAACACATCATAACTTTACAACACATCATAACTTTACAACACATCATAATCTGACAACACACCATAATCTTACAACACACCATAACCTTATAACACATCATAATCTGACAACACATCATAATCTGGCAACACATCATAATCTTACACAGACTCTACATTTTTTAAATGTTAGGCCAGATACAATAAACAAGCATATATAACTAACTACAGTTACTGCAGTTAGTTACAAGAATATACCCCAAGAAATTGTTTAATGACTTTTATAACATGACAAAATCATACAAATTATTAAAATTCTAAATTACACCGTTTGTTAAAATAACCATCAGTATCATTTGTATTTAAATTAAAGGATTTCAACTTCATTCATTTGTTCTCAGCACAAAATATCATCGCTGACTACTGCTCGGGTTCCTGCACCAAATCTAAATTTTCTCTCTCGAAAAAAAGGAAAATTTCAGGGCAATTTTTAAAAAAATAAAGTTCCTTTGCCACTTTCTTACAAATGTTTACTACACAGCAATGATAAGATTATGATGTAAGAACACAGAGTATTTTTTGTACGCTACACTCAGACAAAATAACATTTCAGAACAGGTATGGAGAAACTGAAAAATTTAAGGAGTTTTCTGAATTTTTCATGAAATTTTTCGTGACATCATGAAATCCTAAAAGGTTGTAGCAACCAGTGGCGTCACTAGGGGGTAGCGGTGGGGGGGCGGGCCTCACCGGGTGACACCTCTGGTAGAAACCATTTAATGTAGTGAGGGGGTCATCATTTCAAATAATGGATGCAAGAATTGAGACAGCCTTGAAAAAACAAAAATCTTCTTTGCCATTGACAATCATTAAATTTATTATGCTAATGAGCATTACTGTATAGGCTTGGCTGAAAATTTTCAATATAAAAATCTAAGTGTCTATGAAGTAATATTTATACACTAACTAATAACCTAGGTTACAAGGGTCACTTAGACTTAAGAAATTGTATAAATAAATATATCATTTAAAAAGCTATAGCTTAAGTAAAAACTAATGTAATTAACTTTGTTGTTGATAAACTACAACTTAATATGTTTTTATGTGGCCCAGACAAAGCCACCAAGATGGCTGATAAAGCCTCCAAGATGGCTGATAAAACCACCAAGATGGCTGATAAAACCACCAAGATGGCTGATACACTGTACAGAAAGATGCTGGTGAAATCTAGTTCTAACATTGGTCAACTTCTGCTCTTGACCATGCCAACCAGGTTTAGAGGCTTCACTAGGGGGGTGTGAGGGGTGCTGACCGCACCGGGTGACACTATGAAAAGGGTGACACCAACCCTAGTGACACCTCTGCCTAGGTTGTTTATAAGTAGAATTATGATGACTGAATATATCAATAAGATACAACAACCCTGCTCTGACCAACCCTGCTCTGACCAACCCTAGTGACACCTCTGCCTAGGTTGGTTATAAGTAGAATTATGCTGACTGAATATATCAATAAGATACAACAACCCTGCTCTGACCAACCCTGTTCTGACCAACCCTGCTCTGACCAAACATGCACTGACCAACCCCACTCTGCCCAAACTTGCACTGACCAACCCTGACCAACCCCGGATTTTTATGAAAGACAAATGGTCAGCAAACACCAGCCAACTCAGCAGTATTTCTCAAGCATCCAACATACGAACTTCAAATTACAGGCAACAAGTAAACATTTCAATTAGAAAGATAATCAAATTTCTTTTCACTTATGTGACCAGTTAATTATTTAAAGGGACAATAAATCATCTCTAACATAAACTCATAAACACAGCTAATCTCAAAAGCTAAATGTGAAACTTGCCCATGTCATAGAATGGAATGTTCAAATTAAGTCCCCTTACAAAAGACACTTCCACATCAAGTTTGATCACGTGATTATCTTTCCTTGCCACATCTCACTGCCGTCCTTGGTTTTACTTGTCTTGGCTATAGAGACAGAGCAAATATAACATGAGATAGTAGGGATCGGGGTCGTTGCCAGTAAATAGTTGTGTTAGTTCAGTTATCAATATAATTAATTAATAATAATAATTATGTGACAGCTGGGCTCACAGAGCTTTACGTCAAAATAGTTGAACACATATAACAATCAATAATGGTTAAAACACACATAACAATCATTGTAAAACATACATATCATAACAACAATGACATTAAAGTATGCATTAGCTTCATTTATTATTTCAAATAATGTTTGATTGTTGTATAATTGATTGTTGTAAAATTGATTGTTGTTTAATTGATTGTTGTATAATTGATTGTTGTATAATTGATTGTTGTTTAATTGATTGTTGTATAATTGATTATTGTTTAATTGATTCTTGTATAATTGATTGTTGTATAATTGATTGTTGTATAATTGATTGTTGTATAATCAATTTTGAAAGTAAATTTTGAAGAAATGTGTTTTTGATGCAGTCTTGAAGGCCTTGGTACAGTCAAATCTTGAAGGCCTTGGTACAGTCAAATCTTGAAGGCCTTGGTACAGTCAAATCTTGAAGGCCTTGGTACGGTCAAATCTTGAAGGCCTTGGTACAGTAAAATCTTGAAGGCCTTGGTACAGTCAAATCTTGAAGGCCTTGGAACAGTCAAATCTTGAAGGCCTTGGTACAGTCAAATCTTGAAGGCCTTGGTACAGTCAAATCTTGAAGACCTTGGTACGGTCGAATCTTGAAGGCCTTGGTACGGTCAAATCTTGAAGGCCTTGGTACAGTCAAATCTTGAAGGCCTTGGTACAGTCAAATCTTGAAGGCCTTGGTACAGTAAAATCTTGAAGGCCTTGGTACAGTAAAATCTTGAAGGCCTTGGAACAGTCAAATCTTGAAGGCCTTGGTACAGTCAAATCTTGAAGGCCTTGGTACAGTCAAATCTTGAAGGCCTTGGTACGGTCAAATCTTGAAGGCCTTGGTACAGTCAAATCTTGAAGGCATTGGTACAGTCAAATCTTGAAGGCCTTGGTACAGTCAAATCTTGAAGGCCTTGGTACAGTCAAATTTCTCATAACCAGATTTTCTAATAACAAGCATAATTTTTAGGGCTGTTATCCATTAATGCAAATTTAATCGTTAACTTTTGAAAAATTACCGATTAATTAATCAATAATTTTGATTAAAGATAAAAATAAAGAGATGTACGATGTCATTAAACTTGTTTTAAAATGTTTTAATAAGTGTCTAAGGAACAGAGAGAATACGTGTGTCTAAGGAACAGAGAGAATATTTGTGTGTGGAGAAGAGCGCACATGACTAGTATTATAAATATAATGATACGTTTGTTGAGATGATATCAATATCATAGAAAGTTAGTTTGAACTTTAAAACATGTTCACATATTAACATAAAAATAATAAAAACAATTTTAATCAGGCTATAAGTGGGATTGTTCATTTTTTTAAAAAAGTCATCATTACAACACTTGATTAGCCTTACTGAAGAGTAAAGAAGTTCACAGTTCACTAAAGTAAAATATATTTTAGCTGAGAACACACTTCAAAACCAAAGAACAAAGAAAATATCTCTGACACTGAGCTGGATACACACTTAAAAGCCCAATGAGTGTTGGACAAAAACAACAAAAGGGCCATAAGAGGTTAATTGAAAGGGAGGGTGGGCCATAAGAGGTTAATTGAAAGGGAGGGTGGGCCATGAGAGGTTAATTGAAAGGGAGGGTGGGCCATGAGAGGTTAATTGAAAGGGAGGGTGGGACGGTAGAGCAAAGCTTTGATCTCAAGGACTCTGCTCCTCAAGACATACTCAAGAGGACTGTTGTCAAAATGATTCATAAGACATTAACACTGGATGCTATCAAAAGTTGTTTTCATCAACTAGTATCACCAACATGATTGTCAAGTCAATAGCGCGCTCGCCTCACAAGCTGAGGACCGTGGGATCTAGCCCACGTTAAAGCAACAATAAAAAAAACGTTGATGAATGATTATTGCTAAAAAGTCCTCCGCTGACCTGGAGAGGAGATGGGTGCCACCACGTCCACCAAGCATCGAGAAAGTTCTAATGGAAACATTAGAGCCCCCTATGACAATGAGGTTATGGGACACCAGACAAAAAAAACAACAAAAATCACCAACAAACATCTCCAAATTAAGTACATAAACCTTTACATAACATTGGTCCTAGGATTTATGTGTTTGGAAGCTTTGATGACTCAAATATGTTCATATTAAAACTAAGGCAGAGGTAAAATAGTTCTTTATTGAGCAGCTATTGTATGGAACTCTCTGAATCTAGCTTTAAAGGTCTTTTCAAAAGAAATTTACACTGTCAGGAGATTCAAGGATAAGTAGGATAGTAGCTTGAAGAGCCAGGAGATTCAAGGATAAGTAGGATAGTAGAGAGGAGCCAGGAGACTCAAGGATAAGTAGGATAGTAGAGAGAAGAGCCAGGAGACTCAAGGATAAGTAGACAGATGGCCACTAACAACAAGTCAGATGGCCACTAACAACAAGTCAGATGGCCACTATCAAGTCAGATGGCCACTTACCAACCAACACACAAAAACTCACATTTGTGAATCCAATTCAGCTTTCTGCAGTGCCCTGGCTTTAGCTGACAAATTCAATTTTCCACCTGTTGAGGTAAAAAAATAGAGTAAAAAAAAATATTAACATATCTACTGTGTGAACTGATGAGACACATTAGCTCAAAGGGTTTCTAGAAGTTTCCAAATGTTGTAGCACTTGACTTTAAAAAACACTAGTGACAAGAACTGGGTAGATTAAGATTATTATAAAATCGCTTTATAACTATATTTATATTTTTAAACCTATGAATATTACAAATATTGATTCATTTACTGAAGTTTGCAATCTCCTGTTTTGAACTTTCAATGCAGCAACAATATTTTTTCTTAAAATTCTATTTACATTCAACTGGAAATATTTGACAATGTTTGTTGGAAATATTTGACAATGTTTGTTGGAAATATTTGACAATGTTTGTTGGAAATATTTGACAGTGTTTGTTGGAAATATTTGACAGTGTTTGTTGGAAATATTTGACAGTGTTTGATTCATATATAATATCAATGGCCTTTAGGTGTATCAATATATTTTTGTATTGTGAACTTTTGAAATTGACCAAGTGAGATAAAAATACCTTTATTGGCATCAAAGAGGTAAAGTAGAACGCCAGCAATCAGTGCCACTGCATGAGAGAGACAAAAATCAAAATCAGGAAGTGTTTAGTGAAAAGCCAAAAACATTTTTTTAAAGCTCTTTTTTTTTTTTTTTACTTAATGGAAACTACAGAACTACTGATTTTGTGATATTATTAGAAACGCTCTACAAATTTTATAATTTTTTAAAACTCATATATTTATTTTTTAGAAAGATGCTAAGGAAACATCAAGAGCTCTATCATCTGATGAGAATGGCTAGATGCCAGCAATATTTTACTCTAGTATAAAGCTATACATTTTCTAATTACTGATATTCTAATAAACACATTTAAATTTCTGTACTTGGTTGCAACATTTAATTTCAAAGTGAAACATTTTTTACAAAACATTTTCAGATTTTTTTTTTTTTCATTTTTATTCATGACACAGACCTAATCACAGGAAATGACCAATAATACTTACAGCATAACCAGGCCAGCAGTCAGAGATGACCAATAATACTTACACTATAACCAGGCCAGCAGTCAGAGATGACCAATAATACTTACAACATAACCAGGCCAGCAGTAAGGTAGATGACCAATAATACTTACAACATAACCAGGCCAGCAGTAAGGTAGATGACCAATAATACTTACAACATAACCAGGCCATGAAGAAAACTTCCAGGATAAGGTATCCGTTCTGATCCACAATGATGCCGGCAGTAAGAGAGATGACGGCCAGACCCAGGTTCTGGATCGCTTGCATTCTACAAATGAATTAATTAAGAGTTATATGCTTACTTAAGACAGGCAGGCCTAAGACCTACATGGGCTGTAGCGCCACAGGGATGGATGCTTACTTAAGATAGGCAGGCCCAAGACCTAAATGGGCTGTATGGCCACAGGGATGGATGCTTACTTAAGACAGGCAGGTCCAAGACCTACATGGGCTGTAGCACCACAGGGATGGATGCTTACTTAAGACAGGCAGGTCCAAGACCTACATGGGCTGTAGCGCCACAGGGATGGATGCTTACTTAAGACAGGCAGGCCCAAGACCTAAATGGGCTGTAGCGCCACAGGGATGTAAAACAATTTACATTTAATATAAACCTAACATTTTCGATGGCTCAAAAAGTTGCTGGCTACGACACATGACTTTCTAAACTGACCAATCATCAAATCATCGCTACATACTGGTAGGTCACAATGATATAACACATGACTTTCTAAACTGACCAATGATCAAATCATCGCTACCTGTTGGTAGGTCAGAATAACATAACAACTAGCATTAACAAAATAATTAAAAAGAAATACAGTTTTTTAAAACTGTGCTTTTGACTGTGATTTCAACTCTAAATATAACCAGCAGTGAATTTTTTTTTTTTTTTTTTTTGCTCAGATACTTACATGCCATATGCTGTGCCCAGTTGGTGACCAGGTATTATCAGAGAGACCATTGGCCAGAGGGCACTAGCCAACACAGAGTACGACAGTCCCATGATTATCTAGGAATTATAGAATGATAAAATAAGATGGGCAAAAAAGAAATAGGGACCCTTAAATTTGTCATCATAAGTTTATTTTTTTTAACCCAAAAATTAATGAACCATTGGCTTTAAAAATTGTAACAAAAAGTAACAAATAATTCATTCAATAAATATTAAATAGTAACAAATAATTCATTCAATAAATAGTAACAAATAATTCATTCAAGAAATAGTAACAAATAATTCATTCAAGAAAAAGTATTCACTGGAAATTGAGCCGGAGGGGCGGGACACGATCATAATTTATTTTGAAATGGGTTTAAAATTAAAATAAAAATTAAATATTATTTCTTTGGCATATTGATGTCAGGGACAAAGAATGAATCTGTGAATGATTTCTATTTATATATTTTTTGATGAGTTTGATCTTATTCAGAAAATGCTTTAATGTTCAACAAATGCTTCATTAGATAATGGCATCAATTCATCTGTTTCATTCTCATATCTCATCTGAAATTACAACGACCTTTGCTTTATGTTTTTTTATTAATTTTTTTAAAATTATAGTCTTCTGTTTTTATAGCTTCGACGCTTTATTTAACTAATGATATCTTTGGACTTTATTTTCAACAGAAGATCCTGGAGTAAACACAAATCTTGAACTAACAGGACTAGGGCCACACAATGTTTGACTGCTACTTTGAGAACTTTCCTCCTAATGCCACTCCTGGGGAACATCAAACAATACTAACATGCTCCAGCCACTCACCATAGCAACATACGGGTTGACAAATGTGAAAGCAAGTAACATATGACAGCCAGTAACATATGACAGCCACTCACCATAGCAACATACGGGTTGACAAATGTGAAAGCAAGTAACATATGACAGCCAGTAACATATGACAGTCAGTAACATATGACAGCCAATAACATATGACAGCCAGTAACATATGACAGCCAGTAACATATGACAGCCAGTAACATAAGACAGCCAGTAACATATGACAGCCAATAACATATGACAGCCAGTAACATATGACAGCCAGTAACATATGACATCCAGTAACATATGACAGCCAGTAACATATGACAGCCAGTAACATAAGACAGCCAGTAACATATGACAGCCAGTAACATATGACAGCCAGTAACATATGACAGCCAGTAACATATGACAGCCAGTAACATATGACAGCCAGTAACATATGAAAGCCACTCACCACAGCAACATATGGGTTGACAAATGTGAAAGCAAGTAACATATGACAGCCAGTAACATATGACAGCCAGTAACATACTCCAGCCACTCACCATAGCAACATACGGGTTGATGAATGTGAAAGCAAGTAACATATGACAGCCACTCACCATAGCAACATACGGGTTGATGAATGTGAAAGCAAGTAACATATGACAGCCAGTAACATATGACAGCCAGTAACATATGACAGCCACTCACCATATGGGTTGATGAATGAGAAAGCCAGTAAAATATGATAGCCAGTAACATGCTCAACATATGGGTTGATGAATGAGAAAGCCAGTAAAATATGATAGCCAGTAACATGCTCCAGCCACTCACCATAGCAACATAAGGGTTGATGAATGTGAAAGCAAGTAACATATGACAGCCACTCACCATAGCAACATACGGGTTGATGAATGAGAAAGCCAGTAAAATATGATAGCCAGTAACATGCTCCAGCCACTCACCATAGCAACATAAGGGTTGATGAATGTGAAAGCAAGTAACATATGACAGCCACTCACCATAGCAAAATACGGGTTGATGAATGAGAAAGCCAGTAAAATATGATAGCCAGTAACATGCTCCAGCCACTCACCATAGCAACATAAGGGTTGATGAATGTGAAAGCAAGTAACATATGACAGCCCAGGGTGATTACAATGCCAATGATCACCCAGAAGACGTTCTTGCCAATTTTGTCAATAAGAAAGCCAAAAACAGGGGAGGCCACTGCGGAAACAATGTAGACCAAACTATTGACGGCATTGGCGCTGGTGGGGGTCAGGCCGAACTTCATCTCAAAGAAAACCCTGAAACATTTTCAGAAATGGATTTTTATCACAAATGAAATAAATACATCACTTTAAATTAGAATCATCTGATATAAACATAATTTTAATTGTATATAATACACACCACCATCCCCCACCCCCACAAACAAAACAAAATGACCACACAAAAAACTACTGATAGCAAGAGTTTCTCAATAGTGCATACCTCCATTGAACAACTGACCCCCAGAAGTGAAAGCAAATATACAATGTAGTTAGATAGTTATTTTCTGAAAGGGAGTTGGGGGGGGAGTTAATTCAAAGTATGAGTTTCCCTTGCATTTATTTGGTGTTAGCCATTGGAGATGGAGCTTCTTAAAAACAATTAGATAAAACAACTCAAAGAGTTTCTGTAATGTTACTTTTGGCAAGCAGTGAATCTTAAGTGTGACAGAATTTTGTGTAAGAGGCTAATTTTTCTGGTCTAAAAAACCACAGTTATAAGAGGCTAATTTGTCTGGTCTAGAAAACTACAGTTATAAGAGGCTAATTTGTCTGGTCTAAAAAACTACAGTTATAAGAGGCTAATTTGTCTGGTCTAGAAAACTACAGTTATGAGAGGCTAATTTGTCTGGTCTAAAAAAAACTACAGTTATAAGAGGCTAATTTGTCTGGTCTAAAAAACTACAGTTATAAGAGGCTAATTTGTCTGGTCTAAAAAAAACTACAGTTATAAGAGGCTAATTTGTCTGGTCTAAAAAAACTGCAGTTATAAGAGGCTAATTTGTCTGGTCTAAAAAAACTACAGTTATAAGAGGCTAATTTGTCTGGTCTGAGAAACTAGTCATATCATTTTATGAGCATTTAACTCATTTTAAAAAACATGAAAAATGATTATTTGAATCCTAAAATTCAAAAGCTAGCTTTAAGTTTAATTACTTTTTTGTTTTCTTTTAAAGTTTAAATCTGTTAATTTTAAAAGACAAAAAAACGTACAAGCCCAGGCCAATTAAGAGTTAAAAGACAAAAAAAGACTTACAAGCCCAGGCCAATTAAGAGTTAAAAGACAAAAAAAGACTTACAAGCCCAGGCCAATTAAGAGTTAAAAGACAAAAAGACTTACAAGCCCAGGCCAATTAAGAGTTAAAAGACAAAAAAAGACTTACAAGCCCAGGCCAATGAACGGGAAAACTGCTACATAGTAGGCCACGCAGATAATTGAGATGAGCCATGTTGTGAACGGGAACGTCAGGATGTCCTTGAACTTGATCATATCCTCTGAAAGAGATGTTTTTACGTTTAAAAGGATAGTTGAAGATATTCAGTATGTGAACAATAAATGTTACCATGACTGCCACAATTAATGTTACCCTGACTGCCACAATTAATGTTAACATGACTGCCACAATTAATGTTACCATGACTGCCACAATTAATGTTACCCTGACTGCCACAATTAATGTTACCATGACTGCCACAATTAATGTTACCCTGACTGCCACAATTAATGTTACCATGACTG
>MUZC01001340.1:22914-52079 GCA_002072015.1 Radix auricularia
CACAATTAATGTTACCATGACTGCCACAATTAATGTTACCATGGCTGCCACAATTAATGTTACCATGGCTGCCACAATTAATGTTACCATGACTGCCACAATTAATGTTACCATGGCTGCCACAATTAATGTTACCCTGACTGACACAATAAATCCTGAGGAGTAAATCAAATTTTACCCAAGGTTCACTTTTTGTTTTGTTGTCCATAAAATAACCTTTAAATGTCCATTCAAATATAAACCCAGGCCAAAAAAATAATGTATTTTCGTATAAATTTTAAAAAATTCATTTATAGTTACAGTTTACCTATGTTTGGCTGAGAAAGATAGTTTATTATTTGTGAGTGAATTCAATGATTTGACAAGCCTTGCTGGGCGAGTTTGGCTAAATTTGTCACATCCTCTTTTTGGTTCTTAAAACTTAACACGATAAAAACATTGCTACCACCCCTAATGGGCGGTAATCAATTCTATTTATTTAACGGTTACCTGGTCCTCAAAAGCTAGCGGTTTCAACAGCCTTGATGCTCACCTTGACTAATCTGTTTTCTCTTCAAAACTCTGTCAGCCCTTTTGTCAAAGTATGCTAGTAGAAATGCACACAGCAGAGAGAAAACACACATCCCGGCCCCTGGGGGAAGAAACAAAGTCTCAATTAAATTTCTTTTTTTATTTATTATTTTTTTCACTCAGACGCAAGACAACAAAATTGTTCCAAAGTTGGTCTCCCTACTATACCTGCACCTACATGGTCATGGAAAATGAAGGCAAATTTTGAATCTAACATAATATTAGAAATTAAAATAGGCTTTCTAGGTCTGATTTTAACTGATATACCAAATAATTAGTGTGGTCAGTTAGAAAAAGTAGGCAGTTTGCTTGTAATTTGTTTAAATTTTGATGTTTTCATTTCATTATTAAGTAGAGGCAAATGCCTGTTTCTTAATTATATAATGAAATATGATTAAAGGGGTTGTTTCATATTTAAAAATATTTTTTTTACATTTCTAAGATGAAGTACAAATAGTACAAACCAATAAACAATGCTATGCCAAGACACTTGTATCCATGCACATTTTCATCTATGAGGTTGTAAAGGGGTTGCATAATGTTCATATTGACAGTGCTACCCTGTAATATAATATAAGATAGCAACATTTATCACTCTCCTGTGAAACAAATCCAAAGTTTAAAATATACCATAATGTCCATATTGACAGTGCTACCCTGTAATATAATATAAGGTAGCAACATTTACCACTCTCTTGTGAAACAAAGATAATATACCATAATGTTTATATTGACAGTGCTACCCATTCATATGATGATCGTAAGATAGCAACATGTATCACTCTCCCGTGAAACAAATCCAAAGTTTGATAATATACCATAATGTTAATATAATATAATATAAGATAGCAGCAATTATTACTCTCCTGTGAAAGAAATCCAAAGTTTGATAATATACCATAATTTTGTACATTTAAATGTTTTCTAGAAATTGTTTTAAATTATTACCACTCTAGAGAAGCTCAGCTGCAAACCAAAAACCATATTCAGTTCCTTCCCTTGAAACCACTTGACTGCAAAAGTGTTTTGGGCCACAGCCAAGGACTCACCACCGATACTGGAAAATTATAATTTTTGAAAATTATTTTCTTATCAAACTAACGACTTTGATAACTTTTTTTAATGGGTGTGCAGGAATTTACGTTACAAAAATTGTCAAAAGATCAGAGTATCATGAAATTAAGAAACATGTTATTTGCCAGTGGGAGTAGCATTGACCTCAATCGAGCCAGGATATGTTAAACTTGCAACAAATAAACAGGCTCACCCATAAGTTTCAGTTACACTTTGTTAAAGTTACAAATATACTTACTATAGTATTTTTTTAAAAACTATACACAATTTTTTATATTTAATTCTATGCTCTCTTTGATAAAAACTTTGACTAAAGTCAGGATATCAATTTATTCAAGTACTATCAAGACTTAAGTCAGGATATCAATTTATTCAAGTACTATCAAGACTTAAGTCAGGATATCAATTTATTCAAGTACTATCAATTTAAAAACAGTTTAAACAAAAATGATGGCTGCCATTATCAACACATTTTTAAACCAAATGTAGATGATCGTAAATGAGAATTAATCAATTCAGGCGTAAGTTTATTCTTTGTAAAAATGTTTGATGACATGCAGCAGAAAACATGTCAAATTTATGTTTAGTCTTAAAGAGCTTTAGGCATTTGGGGCACATTTTGATATCATGTCAGTACGGGAAAATACTGCAAGAGTCTGTGGTGCAATGGGAAAAATTCCTGACGGTCCGCCATATGAAAAAGTTTGAGAAGCACTGGCCTAGAGGATCAGATCAGAGAACACCTGTATAATATAAATAAACAGGCCCTCTGTCTGGTCAGAGAACACCTGTATAATATAAATAAACAGGCCCTCTGTCTGGTCTCTGAACACTGGCCTAGAGGATCAGTTCAGACAACACCTGTATAATATAAATAAACAGGCCCTCTGTCTGGTCAGAGAACACCTGTATAATATAAATAAACAGGCCCTCTGTCTGGTCTCTGAACACCTGTATAATATAAATAAACAGGCCCTCTGTCTGGTCAGAGAACACCTGTATAATATAAATAAACAGGCCCTCTGTCTGGTCTCTGAACACTGGCCTAGAGGATCAGTTCAGAGAAAACCTGTATAATATAAATAAACAGGCCCTCTGTTTGGTCTCTGAACACTTCAAAAGTGCTAACCACAATAGGATTTTGCATTTTGAAGTTACTTGCATCTTTTTTTTTTTTGTCCCATAACCTCTTTTTGTTTTGAGATCGTAGGGGGTCCTAATGTTTCCATTAAAAAATTCTCATGCTTGGTAGACCCTGGCGTCATCCATCTCTCTCCAGGACTTTCTTAGGGTAAAACATTTCTCAACAGTTTTTTTTTTATAGAAGCTTTAACGCGGGCTCGATGCCAAGCCCCTCAGCTTGTGAGGCGAGCAAACTATTGACTTCGCTAGCCAGGCGCCTTACATGCAAGCAAAACAATCAACAGTATCCACATGGAATATAGATAAATAAAAGATCTGGTTTGAGGGCTCCATATGGTTGGATTCAAGTTCACAATTTTACATAGCAGCAAAACCTTTTTCCGGTTTTATTTTTTTTAAACTGTAACTTTTGAATTTTTTTTTTGGTTTTTTTATAGTCCCATATCCTTTGTTATTCGAGGTCGTAGTGGATTCTAATGTTTCCGTTAGAAAATTCTCTGGCTTAATAGACACTGGCGGCGCCCATCCTTCTCCAGGTCAGCGGAGGACTTTCTTAGAATTAGTCATTTCTCAACATTTTATAGTGGCTTTTCGTGGGCTCGATCCCACGCCCCTCAGCTTGTGAGGCGAGCGCACAATTGACTTCGCTAACTTTTGACACTTCCCGCATATTCTTCTATGCTGTGTTCTTGTCATGTGTAAGTGCCAGCCATTATTCTTTTATTTTCTCTACTTAATTAGTTTTCCATTGAATAGTCGTCAAAAAGCTATGTAAAGTACAATTTAAATACTTGTGTTTATTTATACGGATGAAGGAATTTACCCAGAAAGTCTACATGTGCATTGGTCCATAATGACGGCCTTTACATTTTTTGCTTTAGTCACACAATCGTTTGAATATCCTGTACTTTACCCTAACCCTAACCCCATATCCTGTACTTTACCCTAACCCTAACCCCATATCCTGTACTTTACCCTAACCCTAACCCCATATCCTCTACCCAAATAATCTCCAACATAAAAGCACTCACCCAAACACAAATCGACCAACACACATCAAAGCATAAATGTTGAAGAGACTTCCAAGTGCAAAGATGACCTGTTCATGACAAGTATGGCAAAGAAGAAAAATTAATTTTAAAATTTTAATTTTGTCAATAAGCTTTGAATAATTTGTGACATCATATTTGCTTGATTGGGTGTTATAATTTTGACCCCACTAATACATTTCTTTTCATAAACTACTGCAAATGATTCTTGTTTTCTTTTAGACATTTAAAAAAAAGAAATTCTACGGGGCTAAAAGATAAGTTTGTCATACCCTGGGGGTATGGGGGGTAGGGATAGAAAATAGTCTTGAACACTGTACTGCCATTATTGTCAATGGAAAAGCTTATACTTATTCCATAATACAATTAATCTACTACTCAAATCTATTGCATTAAATTGTTTTCAAAATAAAATAATAATTTTTTTTAAATTCTAGGTTAGCTCGTTTTGCTATATTTTCTATGACAAAAAAAAGAAAGGAATATGTTGTTTTTTTTTTTGTTTTTTTTTTTAATCTTTTTTTTAGGTTGTAGCTGGATTGTTAAAATTAACGCTTATATTTGTATTTCACCAAATATAAAGACTATCTTAAGGCTAAGTACAGAAATAAGAAAAATAAAAAATAAGATATAAACATTTATGTTACAACTAGGCCTGTCAACGGGTACCCGGGATCCGGGTACCCGTTGACGAACAATTACCCGGGTAGTCAAATGACGAACGGGTACCCGTGAAAATGGTACTGCAATATCGTTACCACCAGTGTTTAAACTGTGGCTCTTATGTGTTCAAATTTCGGCTCGAGAATATTTTTTTATCAAATTAAAATTTAACATGAAAATGCTTAAAATGAAATAAGTGTTAAAGGGAAATAAAACACGGTCTCGACAATAAACTTCAAAGTATTTTGATACACTTTTTTTTCCAGGAACATGAAACAAAAATCATTTAAAACAAAAAGGCTTTTTTTCTTTGAATTGTTCAAGTAAGGAAAATAAATAACAACGCCGACAACTACTATTAACTAGGAAGGGCTCGAAATGACCTTCACATTGGCTTTGAAATACGCCGCTCATCGTTGTTACCGACAGAGCGAGCCAACCCCCCCCCCACCAACCGACGCACACGTGTCACCACTCCTATCCCCACCATACTTTTAAAAAAATGTTTCAATCGTTGAATGATTTTCACTATAATAACGAAAATAAATGGTGGGGGTGGGTCCATCCCCTCAGTAATCCCCTCAGTATGACACAAAATAGGACACAAGAGTGATAACTAGGAATGGCTAGAAATGACCTTGGCTTTGAAATACGCCGTTCATCTATGTTACCGATTGAGACGCGCCAATTTCTTTTATCTGTTATCTTATCTTATCTTAGATATACAGACGCTCCTTCTATGCAGAAGATAATTGCGTCCACAGACCATGAGAGATGATCTGTTGGCAAGTGATGCAGCGGTCACAGGCCACGGCTATAGGGGTTCCACGCATTACCCCAGCCGCCTAACTATTGTCTAGTTAGGTACCCATTCGGAGCTGGGTGACTCGGGGACTCCTCAGGCCNATTTAAAAAAAATTTGTATTTATAAAATCATATTTCAATAATTTGAACATTCTGTACCGTATTACAAAAATAAATACTGGGGGATGGGTCCACTAAGTAATGGAAAGTCCTGAAAAGTTTAGTTAATTAATACAGTTGTCAACTACAGCAATGAACTAGAAATAACCCGTCATGTCATCATACCATTAGCACACCTCCCCCCCCCCCCCCCCCAAAAAAAAACCTTACCATCCCATCCCTCTGCTCAGTTTTTACACCACTGAACTACAGTAGTATTTCAATGTCATCATTTTACAATCGTTGACTTATTATATCAAAATTTGCATTTCCCCAATAAACAAAGCAGTGAAAGGCTAATGGTAGTAATAGCGGACATTAACAAAATTACGAAAATTTTGAGGCATTTTTAACGGGTAACCCGGGTACCCGTTCAAATTTTGGACGGGTACCCGGGCAGCATTTTTCAACAATATTGACAGCCCTAGTTACAACAATATTTTATCTTGAAACTTTGATAATAGATTTTTTCCAAAAAATTTTTTAATACAATACAATTAATTGAATTTTAAAATAAGTTTAAAAAGTCATATCCTTATATGTATACATCTTTAGAGAATGGAATTCATATAATATGTGATAAGAAATAGAGAGAAGAGGGGAGGATGGAGTTCAAATAATATGTGATGAGAAATAAAGAGAAGATGGAAGGATGCTAGTAAAACATAAGACAAAAATTACGGAGGGCCTCTACTTTGCAAATGTTTATATATTTTAACCACTCAACTGACCTGTCCCACTGTGACAAACATGCTGAAGATAATTGCTCCCAGCCTGACGCCAAACATACGGTCAATGAGGTAACCTCCAAACATGCACAGTATGACATTGGGCCATGAGTAGAAGGAATAAAAGGCCATGAATTTACTCTCATTTATATCAAGGTCTCTGATCATTGTGTCCTGCAGGGCTGCTGGATTATCATAGCAGAAATAACTTCCTGAAAAGAAATGACAAGATTTTTAAATAAAAATTATAAATGACGCTACAAATCAAAGACGATTGAGTACTTAAGAAAACAGTGTTCTCAGTTCAAGACTTTTTTTTATTTAAAAAAATGTTAGGGCTCTCGGGCTACATTTTGCTACATAATATTTATAATGACCAAGAAAGCATTTTAATTTTAAAAGACATTTTTTTCATGTCGTATTTTTAATGGCACAAAAATCCATCAAAAAGATTTACCCAAAGAAAGGGAATGCATTTATTATAAACTTCATACATAGTTTTATAATACTCAAAAATCACAGTAGGTAAGCGGAGTGGGTTGATAAGAAAAAAATTTGGGGGGAAGGGGGGGGGGGTTGCCGATGCTTTTTGCGTTCACTTGCATTGTTCCTTCACATTATAACATATGATTTGTAGTGTAGTGGTTATCACATCTGCCTTGCGCGAGTAAAGTCCTGGGTTCAATTCCCAGGTGGAACAATTTTAAAACAAAATTAAATATTTTTTTCTGCCTGTTCTTTTCCCCATTTTTTGGGAACATGACTAACACTAGAGTCGGAAAATCCCAGTTTTTAGTTGGCAAAGGATGATAGTAAATGGTGGGGGGCAGGTAACAACAACCACTGTGGTCATGTCTCCACATTTACTCGCTTTTTTTCATTAATTCGTGCTGCTGTTTGTGTTCATTCTCTCACCCCTTCCACCCCCCTCTCGTTCTTTGCACTATCTATGATGAGCAAGTCTGCAGCATATGCTACGCCACGGGTCACCTTGTTTCTTTATTTTTGTACTATTTTTTGTTGAAGAAACTCTGAAGAAATAGCTGATCGAGTTGGCTTCATTGAGTATTGATCTATTAATTTTTTTATCTATGACTGATGATCCAGCAAAAAAATTGATTTGAATGGATAAATCAATTTCTAAAGACAATAAATTTAAAGATTCTGTGTCAACGTTGACTGTGATTACAAAAATTAACTATTGAGTCAGTGTTGCGAAGTCGGGGGAAATTTCCCTAATCGTGGGAATTTTTTAGCCAAATTTTGAGAAATGGGAATTAGGGAATTTTTAAGGATTTTGCCTAAAAAATGGGACTTTTTGAGATTGACCAATTTTAAAAATTAAATACATTCTTGAATGAAAATAAAATAATTTGAAACATGCTCATTTTCAAATAAGAAATACTTGTGTTTTGATGTGGTGGGAGGCTCTTTGACGTAATGTTTGTTTATTTTTAGCGTGTCTAGGTTTTTTATTTCGGATCTAGGTTTTTTCCTGACATTTTGGCTAGGTTTTTCCCAACATTGTCACTGACACACTGACAGTAAACTGTTTACAGTCAGATTGTGTAAATGTATTACCATTAAATAATATAATTAATTAGTCTGAGCCAAAATCATCATAAAATGTTTGTTACACATATTGCACCAAATCATTAATACTATGTAACCATGTATGATGGATTTATTATTAATAAATTTCAAAGCATGCATAAAATAAAATATTTTTATCAATCACGGACAAATTTAAATTACAGGAGTATCCAAATAACTTTTTTTTAAACTTCATAATGTTAAAATTTAAAAGTATAATCTATATTTTGGCTTTGTAGCCAAGTTGTTAAATAAAAACGTATAGATTAAATAAAAATTGAAAGTACTCTATTAAGAATTGCCTTTAAAATGCAGAAATATTTATTATTTTTTAATTTGGAAGTCCAAAGTCATTAAAATGAATGCGAAAGCATTTAATTAAAGTTGCCACTTTTCATGTTTTTTTCCCAAGTTTTTAATGCATGTGGGAATTTTTAGCCCAATTTGGGAATTTTTTTACTCCTGCCTGGGAAAATCTGGCACTTAGACTTCGCAACACTGTATTGAGTAAATATAAGTGTAATAATAAAGCATTACTATTTTATTGTTAATTTTTTGTTAAAATTGAAACGCGTCATGGGAAAAAATTCATAACTTGATAATGTCTGGAGATATTGCAATGAACTTTCAATTTGTTTTAGATATATAATAAGATATATGTTATGTAGCCGAGTGGTGGCTGTTATTGTAAGATTGAATAAACTAATATCACAATGCAGATAAGTCGAGGATTATAATTGTATATCGATAATGTTTTTATTCCACTTCTTTCTCTCAGGCTAACTGTCACTCTCACTCTACTTCCTTTCTCATCCTCTGTGCATCACGGTGCGATGCACATGGTGCGGAGCGGTGTGGGTGTGCAGGCGACGCATTGTGATTAAACTACACATAAACATATAACATAATAAAGTTATTAGTGGAGAATGTGCGATGCATTTCGACACCAAAAATAAACAACGGTTGTGGCGCAGGCACACTGCCACATCTCCCCCATGCTTTTGAAATCCAGCGCCCTCGCTGGTGTAATTTACAAATGGGGGGGGGGGCAGTTGTGGCGCGGGCACACGGCCACAGTTAGAAATATGAACTTGATTGGATTATTGTTACCTGATTTATGAGCTGGTAAGTACAGCAGAAAAAAAAATTTTCCTTTTTTTTACATTAACATGCAATAATATCCCTAAAGGTTTCCTTGTCAATAGTAGAAACATATTCTTCTTTCAATTACCTAAATTTTAATATACATCATGATATAGTTTTGATAAACAGTAAAGCTGAAATTTTCGGTTTAAAATCATCAGGTGGAATGGATTTTTTAACCTAAAATTTTATTGCGTAACCTTAAAAATTGGGACGTATTGAATGGGTTAAGTAAACAGTGATGGTTTATAATCAAATTTAATTTATTTTTTAAAAAATTTTTTTTTTGAGGGCTCCTGATTAACGTTTCAAAATAAGAGGACCGGTTAAACGGCTCGTTAAAGTTAGCGAGATATTTTTCCTTATTTTTTAAAACTCATGCCTCTCCTCGTCCGTTGGTGACGATAAAATCACAATTACCAGCACACCCATTGTGGTATTTTTTTTAAAAAATTAATTAACAAAAAAAAAACAGCTGGGAGCGAGAATTGAACTCTTGTACAGTGCTATAAAATCAACGTATCGGCCATCACTATCACTTGACCTAGAGTATCATATGTCAGAATGCTATTTTTAAAAATTATATATCTGTTTATCATTTAATGAACAACAATCAAGTTTTTTTTACCTTTAAAATTCATTATTCCCTTTACCTAGTAATCTTGAAATTCCATTATAAGAACTAACGATTACTATTAGCATAGGCATAAGTAAAATACAGCACTAGTCATACCTGTAAGCACATAAATATTTTTTACGATGTCGACGGGATGTTCCTAGTGTTACGACATGTTTCAAATTATCCCCAGAATTCTGCTAATAACATTGAACATTATCCCCAGAATCCTTAGGCTATTTGGACCCGGTCCTAATACTTGAAACCACATATGACATCATGTCTCCTTGGTCGCATGGAAGTGTGATGGACTGTGGGCAAGGTGGAACTGGGTTCGATTTTCAGTTGTGGAAACATTTTTTTTCTTCTTTTAATTAATTTTTTTTTAAAGTTCAATTTTTAGATGTGAATTGGAAAATATTTAAATGACTCGGGTTCATCCAACTGCAACATGAGCTTGGTAGCGGCTCTATTGTCACTTTTGGCATTTATACTGCTTATATTGCTATAGGCTATATTTATATTGAATATTGCTAACACTAATATAATGATAAATAATGCTCAAAATTAATTTTGACATTCTCCCTTCAATGTCAAGAGTCATTCACAGAATTCTGAGGATAACATTGAAAATTATTCGCAGAATTCTGGGGATAACGATAAACATTATTCGCAGAATGGTAGAATTCTGGGGATGACGCCTTCCAATGATCCAATGGTTAAATTTCGATGAGAAATAATATTTAATGGGAGCGTCTATTCGCAATCGATTGCGAATAGATTTCAAAACCCTATTCGCAATCGCGCTCGTCCACTTCCGGTTATTGCTATTCTTAGTAACATTGTTTATAAAATGATGTCTATAAAATTGAAGAATTACAAGTATTCACTGCGCCTTTCATTGAACCTCCGATTCTATATGTGCATTCAAACAATCTCTAAAACCTATCACTAAACCTAACCCAAACCCTAAAAGCTATCACTAAACCTAACCGAAACCCTAAAAACTATCACTAAACCTAACCCAAACAACTATCACTTAACGTAACCCTAAAGTCTATCCCTAAACCTAACATCAAAACAAACCATTTTTTAAAATAAAAAAAAATCTTATTCTTTATCAATTCATGTAGTATTGTTTGAAAAAAAAACAAAAAAAAAAATAGGCATCAATAAGAAATCAAACCCCGGATCTGCGATGTAGCGTACTAGTACTATCTTACTATCAATATGACCACACAGCCACACATTCACCGATGAAATTTTTAACCTTATTAAAAAAATGATTGAAAATGTTACCAAGAATAGCAATAACCGGAAGTGAACGAGCGCCGATTGCGAATAGGGTTTGAAACCTATTCCCAATCGATTGTGAATAGTCACTTCGATATTTAATATACATGTAGTATGTAGAAACAGGATTACCGATAATAAATCTAAATTTTAAATTTATTTCACACTCTTATTAGGTTTAACTAAATACAATATAACTATACAATAGTTAAAGTATTAGTATTAGATAAGTCAAGTTACCAAAACTGAGGAAACAGATGAGAATCAGTACAGGAAAATAGCGGTGGAGACATGATTTAGGATTGCATGGAGGTGTTCCACTGCAACCTTCAAGTTCCTCATCATCCCCACTGATAAGTGCTGACTGTTCATTTGCTTGACTCATGGCGATATTTTATAAGATCTTTAAATTAAATCTAAATCTTTCATTTAAGGTGCACAATTAGTTTGTTTCCGCCTGCCATAGAAGTAGAAGCTTATTTAGAAGTGAATCACATTATCTTGATGGTCACGAGACATCTATTTTTAGATTTATAGTTTAAAAAGTTAGATTTTACTTTTTAAAATTAGTAAAATTTAAATATTAAAATAATAGTCATTAACTAAAAATGTTTTTAAACAAAAATGTTCAATGATGATCAATATTATATCAACAGAGTTATTCACTAAATAATAAACAATTAAATATAAAATTAAGACGTTTTGTTTTGTTTAACTTTGCTTGATAATTAATCTTTTAACTGTGACGTTGTGATCCGGGAATTTTGTGAATTCTTCGAATGCGGATTACATTATCACAAAACTGAAATAGTAGGTAAAAAAATAATTTTAAAAACATTTACACTTTTTAACGTTGTTAACTCATTGATTTTTTTGGCTTTTCTTTAACAGTACCACATATTTAATAATTTAAAAGTCAAATTATATTTTATAGTTTCAATTGTGTGCCATTTCAAACGTTTACTGAATAGAGAATTTGTAAAATAAATTAAACATACCTAATACCGATAGTCTGTCGGAAATTTCTAAAGTCTAAGTTAGTCTAAGAAATATATTTAATTTACCTGTGAACTTGTCCTAGTTCTGAGTTCTCATGACTCATATTATTTTTTTGCTGAAATCTTTTTTTTAATTTGCTTATTTAATCATCATTGCCTGTCGTCCAATCTCTCTAACTGTCCCCAGCTATGCCCACTCAGCCACTCTTTTTGGAGTCTGTCTCCAGTTCCCTTCTCCAGGTCATTTTGGGTTGACCTCTTTTCCTCTTGTCCTGTGGGTTCCAAGTGAGGGCTTGTCTCACAATGCTGGATGTAAGCTTTCTGGGGGTGTGGCCAATCCATCTCCATTTGTGCTGACGTATTAGTATTAGCTCTTCCACTGGCTCTTGTTATGTACGCTGGCGTTGCCAGAGGTCCTCATTGGTGATGATATTGGGCCAGCGGATTCAGAGAAATGTTTAGAGACACGTGAATGTGTTTATAAATGTTTGAAGCTTTTTGGAAACGGCTGCTGTAATTACATCTGCCATGTTTCAGATCCATATTATAGCAAGACAGGCTTTACTGTTGTGTTGAATATCCTGACCTTGGTCTGGAGCGTCAAGTTGTTGCAGCTCCAAACTTTTTCTAGCTGTTTAAATGCTGTTTAAAAAGACAGCTTTACTGTCCGGTCCGTATTTTTCCTTAATTTTTTGAGAACCAACAAAGAGAGTGTGTAAAGCACCAATTTTTCCCCACGCCCTGTCTGATGGTGACTTCAAAGAACACGTGACGTCACCGCCCGCTAATGTTCAGCTCTGATGCATTGTGCTCTGTGATCTTTTACCAACGCACACGAAATAAATTTTTAGAAGATATCAAATTTTAACAAGAAACAGACTGGACTACTATCATTGCGATCTCCGTCATTAATAATATTTTTTTTGGATGTGTGGGGGAAACAGACTATACACCGATGACTAGAGAATGCTGATAGGTCACGGAGTCATATGCTTTTATAGCTTTTCTTGTCTTTATAAGAAACAGAATATAATTACATTGTTGTTTATTTTGTGAGCACATGGCTCACATGGCGGACTACTATCATTGCGATCTCCGTCATTTTAAAAAAATGGATTGGGGTGGGGCAGACTATAAACCGATGACTAGAGAATGCTGATTAGGTCATGGATGGGGTCATATGCTTTTATAGCTTTCCTTGTCTTTACAAGAAACAGACTATTATTACATTTTTGTCTTTTTTGTGAGCACATGGACTACTATCATTGCCATTCATTGTGCAGTGGAATTTTTTTTTAAAGTACTGTGTTTTGTGTTTGTAGTGGAAATTCTTTGTTTATAATCATTTTCTTCTACTTACAATAAGTTTTATCAAATTACTTTTTTTTCTTGATAAAGTCTTTTCATTTAACTGATTGTCACGTAATATAAATAGTAACAGTCGGCGATCTTTGGTGTTGTTCACATCAAGCGCGCACTGTGTGCTAGTTCACAATGCTAGCTCTTGTACAGCGCCTAGACAACCAAGCAAATTAAAATTTAAAAACATCATTCTTTTGTTGTAGGCGAAGTCTAATTAATAGTGATGAGATGTATATCATTTTTATACCAAAATATGGAGAAAGTGATTTAAAGTCAACGTCGCTCGCGTTATTAGTCTCGTATGCTGCTCTGCATCTTAACCGTAACACAACAAAATACAGGCTTATTGAATTTCCGGTTAACAATCCTGATTAAGCTGGACCGATCCTGATTTGAGGACTGGATAACTGGTTAACCGTTAACAACCTTACCACCACGCCAACAGCCCTCCACACAAACATTTGACCAGGAAGATATAATGGAATTTATGCTTTTTAAGTCATTCAGACCCAAGTCCGAATAGCACAGAAATCTGGGTATAATGTTCAAAGTTCTTCGCAGAATTCTCGGGATAACCATTCAGATTATTATCATTACAGGACGGGGTTCATCCTAAAAATACTATTGATTAATATTATTGTGGGATGATTTAAAAAGTTCAATACGTCAGAGACATAAATTATTGAAACATTCACATGGAGCAATAATTCCTTCTGCTATTGCAGTCTTCTTATTGTTAAAGCATAATGCATCTTACATTTTAAACAGAGTTGATGCATGAGGGCGAGATGAGTTATGAAAATAATCAAGATTTTTAGTAGGGCTAACAGTTAACCGGTCCTCAGATCAGGAACGATTTACCGCAATTTCAACAAGCCGGATTAGCTTAAATACTAGTGGAGTTCTTTTTTGTTGTGTTACGGTTAAGATGCAGGCCAGCATATGAGACTAGCGCGAGCGACTGTGACTTCAATTCGCTTTCACCATATTCCGGTAAATAAATAATATATGTCATCCAAAAAATTAATCGCCACACACTGCTTAGTGAAGTACCGATGTTACAAGAGTCATTTGATAGATGTAGCAAAAATACTGGGGGATTATTTGGTCCTTAAATTCGAGTTCAGTCTTTTAGTGACAGTTTTCCTGCCAGTCAAAGGCTTGACGTAAGATTACCACATTAATATCAAAACAGATATTTTCTTTTTAAAAGATGTGATTGTTATGCATTAGAAGGGAAGCAAGGCGAGTGTAGCTCAAACCCTATTGCCTGTTTGAAAAGGAAAAATTGTGGGAATGTCACTGAGCTGCAAAATCAATTATTCTGACGAGTTGACAATTGGAAAATATGTTATTCAGCCATTCCACCGTTGACTCACGGGACAGGTGATGAACTTAAAATTGAAATATCCAAAGAAGTACTAGAATATTTGCATTGATTATGATACATACAAATACTAGCAAGTTTAGTTTATAACCGATTAAAAAAAAACTAGCCACTTTTCCCAACTTTTTATTGAAACAAATAAACGTGACTCACGGGACACAAAATGGACATGCACTTGAGGGTATGCAACTAAGTTATAATTTCCGTGCTAATCTATCGCATACTTATATTTAAAATTATTATTAATTATTAATTTGAAGTACCATTGTGAGTGTATATCAAAGTCATATAAAATTTGAATTCTCCCTACTCTAATAAATATGGTGATTGATTTCATACCGTGACTCACGGGACACAATCAAACTGATCCAAGAATCGCCATAAATTACTCATAAATTATATATCACAGACACTTCAAAACAGCATCTACTATAGAAGACTACCAACGATTATTATTTAGAACCATGTGTAATGAAAAATACAGAGACAAAAAAATAATACGGTTGTGCTGTGAGTAGGTACATTTATACACATTATAAAAAGCTAGTTCAGTATTTATTTGATGTAGACAGTTGAAATGTCAGGTAACAACAATGTTTTTTTTTTGACAATCTCAAAAGATTCTGCTGTAAATACCAAGTGTCCTGTGTTACTGACAAGCTCTAGCATTGGCATAGAGCACGTCTCTCATTGGCTGCCACGACTCATCTGAGCTGGCAGGGCCACAGTACAGGTTTCCTGATTTATGCATATACTTCACACACACTTCTTCCTTCTCCTCTGACACCACTCAAGCCATGTAAATATGCACTATGTTGTAACTTTTTCCTCAAAGTACAACAGTCTGTCCGGCTAGCAGAACTTCATCCTCAGGCTGTGACGGAGCTTCTGTGACTTCACCTTTGCCGTGTGCTAACCTGCTGCTGTCATCTCTTACCATATTTTCTCCCTTTATGCTCTTTTTCGAAGTAACTCCTTCTCCCTCCTTTTATCAATTGGCTTATTTCTCTCTTGGGTTTTCATTTTTTGCCTCCTTTGAACATTGCTATAGCCTTTATTTCTTCATATCTTCACATGCTTAGGTTTGTGTCAAATGAACTCTAAAGGGTCACTTTTTAGTTTCTAAGTTGTCTTTCTTTGGCAGATAACAACATTTTTCAAACTAAAAGGGTAAAGCAGACTAACATTTATAACATATTTTACAATAATAATTGAATAACTGAAATAAATTGTCACAAATATACAATCATTCCAAAAGTACATATTATACTATGCCCATACATATTTTTAAAACTTATTTTAGTCAACTTTTGGCCACCACTGGTATTAAGCTTCTATTAAGTATTCTGAATGAAAATGTCAAATTAGAACTACATTCAATTTGGATACTCACCTTTATAGTGCTTATCTTCATTAGAACAGAAACACAAAAATTATTATTTTACCTCAAATAATTTGTAGGTTTAAATTTGAAATTTTAAAAATTCCAAAATGGCTGACACCACTTAATGTGCAAAAGTGTGTTTTTGACACCCTGTAAATTTTTAAATAACTGTTAGGGAGCTTTCAAACTTTTTTCCCTTACAGCCAAGTATACAGATAACAAACACAATTTTGTTCAGGTCTGTCACAGTGTTTTAAATATAAATTTTATTCATTTAAAAATGAGCGGAATCACAATTTGACAAAAAATAAAAAGGGAGACCAAAAGTCAATTTTACATTTTTTTTAAATCATAAAAAATTAACTAAATGAGTTAGAAATATAAATTTACTATCATCTTAAGGACAATTAAAAGGTCTTTATCAGCAAATTATCTAGCAGATGATTAAGTAAAACTAAAATAAACTAAAATTTTTTAAACTGTGTATGGTCACAAACATTCTTATTGCATGTGATTCACAGGACACAACTTTGCTAATGATTTAAAGTTTGTTATTCTACTTTAAAATCTACTTACTTTTGCTTAGAGAATAATCAGTTAAAATACTAAAATAAAATAACATATTTAGCCTTCAATAAATAAACAATGACGCGCAGAATAAACAACTAGAATATACATTACCATGACTCACAGGACCAAAAATGAGATAGTTTTGAAATGCCACTACAGACAGCAAATCAATCAAAGTGCATAAATTATATGTACAAACTAGTTCTTTGTTATGTTAGCATTTCACCTTAATCAGCAATTTGGTTGAAACAAACAAAATGTGTACACTGGGAATTTCCAAGTGAAAAATACTATAACTGGGTTAGTTTTAGTTATTACAATGATTGTTTTCGACAAGTCATATAATTTTTCTGCTTATCACTGCATACACAATTTGAGCATATTCTGATATAGTAGAGTAGAATGTAATCTTTCAGAAAATGTATAGTTTTCCTATGTTAGTACAATTTGAAAAAATTATGTTGCTGTTTACGTTAGTGTGGAATGGCTGTATTTAAATAAATTCCATTTTATCATCACTCTTTACTCTGTAAGCTTTATAAATTTTTTTTAAAAATTTTGCGTCATACATGATAGGTAAACAAGATGTCCCAATGGACAGGGTGAGGGATGGTCTTCAAAAGCTTAATTTTTAGACCGCAACAGTTTTGCCCACTTTGGCCCATATGAGCACTTCACTTATTTTGTAAAACAATGTGCGTTTGCAAAATTAGTCATTTTTTCAGTCATGTTTTGGACTTTACGACTGTATTAATATTGATTGTAAGAAATAATGAAATTTGTATAAAAAGATGTATCAATTAGGCTGTTAAGACTGCTTCTTAAACTTTCTTGTCATTTGCCAGTAGCCTACAGGCCTTTTTTAAACTATATAATTTATTTTGTTGTTGCTCTTTCATATTTTGTAAATTCGGAGATAAACAGTCTCTTGTATTCAATTTTAGTTGCTTTTAACCTAATTTTCCTCCTCACTACTTCCAGCTAGTTTCTGATTATTAACTCAAATTAGGATTCACCAAGTTAAGATAATGGTCCCTAGGCTCCTTACTGAATGACTGTGCCCAAACCTTGCCTTCTTAAATTTTGGATTTAACTCTTTTTCTCTGGAGTTGCTTTCCTCATTCTGACAGAATTATCCATTCTGGAAATTTGTTACGGGCTACCATGCTACCTTAAAATGGTAATAACTTTTTTATAACTTGACAGATGAAATGTTGTTGGTAGGGAAAAGAATGGTGTTTTCAAGCAACTACGACTTATAACTTTATTTTCATAAAATATGATTTTGATGTAGTGAGAAAAATTTTTTAAATACCACTTTTTTTTTTCTACGAAACCTCATTCAAAGTCGCAAAAAATTTAAATTTTTTATTCAAAATGTAATAAAAGGGTGTTTTTACTGAATTATGTTCATATTTAAGTAATTGGAAAAGACGTAAACAGGGCCTGACAGGATGTAACAAATCAGCAAACGTTTTGGCAAAGTGCCTTCCTCAACAAACAATGCACTAATAAAATGGATATAAAAAATTAAAAACTTAGCTGCGATGAAATCCAAAGTCAATGAAAGCAAAGCAGGAAGAGAGCAGTGTGAGCCTATATAGGAAAGGAGAGAGTGGGTAGGTTAAAACGATTAGGTGGTCAGCGCAAACACAACATTCATCCCATGTGGTGCAAGAGTCCCCATACGCTTGGATAATTCTATTCTCCAGACTGACCCTCCTGGGTGTGTTTGTGCAAGAGACAATGGCTGTGACTGCCAAGTCCTTAACACCCATATGGTCGCATCCATTGAAGTGTCAGGAGACAGGACATTGTCTTGTGTAATTGCTCGAACATGTTCAGCGATGCGGCAAGAACGTAACCTCCCCATCTCACCTTTTTTAAAGGGCAGCGCTTACACACAATGGTGTATACCACATTGCGGCTAGTGCAATAAAAGCCATCCCTAATCTTAAATATCCCCTTAGGGAAGACTATCTGGGCATTCTTTTATTATTTTTTATTGCAGTCTCACCCCCAGTATGTTCATGTTTACAGCAAACAGAAATAATTTCACATTGAAAAAACAAACAGATAAAACATTACATCTCAATATCCATGGTGACCCATACAGGAAAATAATAGGAAAATTGAATTGCTTACTGTGGAACTGGAAGCTATATTATGTATTGAAATAGAAATTGTTTAAAATTCTATCTAAAATTGCACTTTGTTTTAGTGAAAAAATTTAGCAGCTTTCCCATTAGAATCTATTATTATTTGTAGTAGAAATGTTATCAGTGGAACTTTTTGTTTATCAAAAGATGAGTTGTCAACTTCTTTGTCAATTTCACTACAACTACTCAGAGCCATCTTTATACCATTTTGGCCCCCTGGGCAAAGAAATAGTGTTGGGCCCATGGGCAAAAAGAGTCAACCCCCCCCCCCCCCCAAAATGAAAAATAAATATACATACTGTATAAAAATAAACATATTCCCATGGGGGCCCCGGGCTAATGCCCAATGGGCCTATGTGTTAAGACAGCCCTGCAACTTCTAGTTTCAGACGTTTCATTGCCAATTTTAAATTACTACTCGAATCATCATTAAAAACAATACCTTAATCTTGATCATCATTATAGTATTTAAAATAATATTAGATCGACAATCCAGATGCACTGGTTGAATATCTATGTTTGTAAACAAACGTAAAAATGAAAATAAAAACAAGCATTTCAACAGGTTTTTTTTCTGTGAAAACACATTCAAAGAATTTCCTACTTTTCATTCAAGGAAAATCAATCTAGATTACATTAAAACTAATTTTTGTTCAATAGCTAAGAAAAGAAACGAAACAATCCAGTTTTAATAATTCAATGCTCCCATCGTGGATACGTCAAAAATGTCTTTTTAAATTCATCGATGTTAGCGTTGATCTGGAGAAAAAAGTTAACACTTGAAGTAATGAAATGAGTATGCATCTCTGTCACATCACTAGGAATGTGTTTAACTTAATGAGAATCGAGGGAAAAGCTTGATCTTACCCTATTGAATTTAAAATCCCTATTTTCCAAAAGATGTATACATCTTTCCAATTCACCTGATTAAAAATAAATTATATTAACTTAACATTGTAAATTATTTTTAACTTTAAAATTATTTTAATACCAACTTATAAATCACAAACTTAAATTTTAAAAAGTTTATAAACTACATCACATCACACAGAAGCCAAATATAATGCTTGAATAACTTAAACAATTTTTTTTAAAATTTTAAAATCCAATGCATTCAAATGACTCAATAATCACTTGATGCTGAATGCTTTGGAACTACACTTTCACATAAATACACAGAACAGTTCTAATTTATATTGTTTGTGTAACTTTGATGCACATTAACAAAATTTTAATATTTTAAAGACGGTCAAGCATAAAATTGCAAATGATGTTTACATTCTCATTGCTTTACATTGAAAAAACTCCACTTAGTCAAACATCCTTTTTTTAAATTTCTTTCAGGCCTAATTTAAGCACAAGTACAAATTTCTACTAAAAGAGGGAAATAAATGTCTGACTATAGAGGAAGAGGTAGCCGTGGAGGTGGCAGAGGCAGAGGGCGTGGTCTCCCAAGAGGTGGTATACGAGGAAGCAGCAGAGGTGGTTATTCCTCAGAGCGTGAAGGAGGCAGAGGAGGATATAGAGGTCGTGGAGATGGGTTTTCTAGAGGAAGAGGTGGCCCTCCAAGGTAATCATTTAAGCTAAAAGATTTAGTTGTTTTGTTTTTATAGATTTTAACTCTTAAAGTCGCAAAGCGTCGTAATGCGTCTCTTCCCGCTATCCCTAAAGCGTCGTAATGCGTCCCTAGATACAAATCTCGTTAGAAATGAGATCTCGGAAAGTAAAAACTCTTCAATGCTTGAAAAACGATGTATTCGACTTCCGGCAATGGCGGCCGTTGTCGGCACAAGTGTTATCACTCGATTCGCGACGTTTTTTGGTAGTTTTAAAGGTTTTTTTTTTTCGAAGATACGTTTTCGTTATACTTTATTACTAAAATAATAGTACTAAACTACAGGTAAATATTGTTTCAAACTCAGTACGGTCTTTTGGATGCGTAAAATAACCATTCTTAGCCTTAAAAATGAATTCAGTATGACAATAATATTATAAATGGATTTTAAGCAAATTTTTTAATTTCATAACCGGTTGATCGTAATACGGGAAATCCTTACGGGACTGAGGCGGAAGTTTATTGAAAACCTTCTGGGGCTTTAAGAGTTAAATTATTTATTACAGTTATATTTGAGTTACAATTAATTAAAGTTTACATACACACCGAGACAAACACAAATATAAAAACTATAACTTATCTGAATTGATGTATACAAGAAACAGCAAAAAAATGTAGTTGAGTATATCAGCAGGCATAGTTGCAAAGTCCACAGGGATTAGGTGTGTAATGTTGGAGGTGGAGAATATCAAATAACGAAATTGACTTCAATGACTTTTTTGTTGTTGGAGTACATGGATTTTTTATCTGTTTGTTAATTACTTGGGTTTTATCTGTTTGTTAATTAAGTTCAGGTGGGTGGGATGGTTAGTGGCTGGAAACAGTGGCTGTAATGTATAATAGCAATAGCCTTTGTCGCTACTAGTTGCCACCGTAATGGAAATAGACTTTATCTCAAGTACCTTGTGTCAAAAGTCAGATTCTGGCATGCAGAATTGTAGACATTTGAGAAAACGGATATAGTATCATATAGACTTACAGGACTGATGGTGGGGGAAAAGAGAGTAGTAAATAGTAGGGCTGCGGAAATCAACGATTAATTTCTCGATTAATCGGTAAAATGTTTTTTCGATTAAAATAGTAAATAGTTGTGTCAAAGGGCCATAAGAAGTATGAGTTTAAACATTGTCACTATTTTACTTCTTTATTTCTTACATGTAACATTTAATATTTCATTGTCAAGACACATGAGTCGAGATGATGACTCCCCACCTAGAAAAGTTCCCATGATGTCAAGGAGTTATGACTCAGACAGAGGCAGGGGACCACCAATGGGTAAATACACATTTAAAAAAAATATTTTCTGAGACAAAAACTTAATAAACTGGTTTGGTTTTAGTAAAACATTGACTGTTACTATAAAAAGTATTTGAACGTTAATGATGCTATTGTAAAATTTGTGAAACTAATCATCAAAATAGGTCTTCACAAATCTGTTGTTGTTTTTTTAGATTTAATTTTTTTTTAATTTTATTTTAATTAGCTTACGGCTTATCCAAGAAAAGCAATTGTCTAAAGGCCCTCATCTATCCCCTAGTACCTCTACTTTGTGATTTGCTTTTATAATGAAAATTGAATAATATATCGAAGTGATTATTCGGGGCGTTAGACTGAGATTTTCCCCATGATTCATAGCGTTAAACACAGATTTTTTTGGCTGTCACGTCACTTCTTGCCAATGGGATATATGATTCTTAAATATTCAATTGTGGCATTAGCTTCTGTGGTCTTACGGATAGAGTGTTGGGTTCTTGACCTGAAAGTAACACTGGTTAGTGTTTCAATTACGACATTCTATTGTTATAGTAAACTTTCTAATTTCTTTTTCAATTCTTTCAATAATGAATTTATAATTATGAGGTTAGGTTTAGTATTAGTAGTATGCTACAGTAGTTTTTGTTATGGAGTTGGAAACCCCGCGATGCTTAGGCTACTACTACCAGTGAAGCGTTTCACTGCGTTGAGTTTCTGGTTGTTGACAGTGATGTTGGGCTCAACATAAGGCTTTCCAGGCGCGGGTTGAATATGGCCATGTTAATATTAGTATGAACTTTCCCCACTTGTTACTGTGACAATAAAGATTGAATAAATTAATATTAAAATCATTATTCTTGTTTTTTAAAAACTGTAATGCTATTTAAAAGCTTTACTAACACTAAGAGTAATAAAACTAGATTTATAATTTGAATATTAATTTATTCAATCTTCATCGTCGTAAGTGGGAGAAGTCCATACCACAGGCCACAGTGTCAGTGACCATACTTCCATGATCCATAGCCACAGGGGTTGCCAACAGTTCTAACAAAAAAAAATTTAAATTATTTTTCTCTTTTTTTCTTTCTGTTGGATAAAAAACAAGTACCAAGTAGAAAATTGTTGTCAGCCAGTTGAACATACAGACATACTCCACACAGTTGATAATATAGGAATACTAATAGGATAATAGGCAGGGAGTTTCAAAATTTATTCAAGTTAAAAATGGTGGACTGGTGTTCAGATGAATATTTATATATATTTTTTTTCTAAAAGGCTAAAACTAAAATGAAGTATTTATCAGTAAAATACCTCTTAAAAGACACATATACCTCCTATAACACACATAAATATATCAACATTATAATTATACTATTACTATGTTTATATTTTATGATAAATGACTAAACCTTGTACTTGTGTAGTTATTATTGGGGCTAGAACTAATGAAATAAATTCAACTATTTTAACATTATTAAAATAACACTCACTTACAAAGCAATTAGAGCTGACAAGACTAAGCAAAACTATTTATTTTAAATTTTTTTTTTTTTAAATAAGCTACAATAGCTACATATAATGCTAAATCAGAATGAGATAAAAATACTGAATTTTCTATTTTTTAAATAGAAATCTCCTTATAACGCCAGGTGTTATTGGGAGAAATCTCCGTATAACGCCTACCATAAAATATGGTATTGACAAAATTAACACTTGATTGCAAGAGTTAAGTTTTAAAGAAATATTTTTGTAGCTTATGAATAAATTGCTTTCAGGTCGAAGGGGTGACAGGAATGATGACAGTTATGACAGAATTCCATCTGCCAGATCTAGAGATTCATATCTCTCTCCACCAAGAGATACAAGTCGAATACTAGACAGGTAGGTTTCTAGTTAGTCAAGGTTTTTTTTCCCTAGTTTTTTATTCTTTTTGTATTTACCCATCCCTTTTTAAAATAAAAGAAACCATGCACAAGCTCTAATAATTTTTGTTGTTATTCCTAACCCAACCTGTAATAATTTTTGTTGTTATTCCTAAGGCTGTCTCCACCAAGAAGGGAAAGAGACTATGGCTCAGGCTCAAGGGGTGATTTTTTGCCATCATCACGAAGTTACAGTTTAACAAGAGATACAGGGTAGGAGTTTTTACATAGTTGTAGGATTAAAATAAAATTTTGAAGGTGAATGCTTTTAATGACTCATGTTAAAAAGTATACCAATGCAAATAGATTTTGTTTGTGGATCCATCTAAGATTTGTTAATTTTCTTAAGCTTGAAGTGTGTATTTTAGATTGGATGCAAATTTACACAAGCATTCTTTATATTTATGTAATTTTCTTTTCACACAGTTGCTAAACACATCTGTCTCCAATGTATTTTGATTGTTTTTTATATCATTTCTCTAAAAATAATAACACACTCTGTTTTGATTATCCAAGGCTCTTAAATTTGTGAGGCTTGTAAGATTTTATTTAACAATTGTCATAAGTCGTAAGCTAATGTCATCCCTTTAAAAAGAAATCTCCCTAAAGTTAAGCTTTGCCTTTAAACACAGAAGTTACAGAGAATCATACAGTACTAACTTGAGAGAAGACAGACGGGATTCTTTCAGTCGGCCAAGTGTAAGAGACTATGGCTCCCCACGTGGTGCTGGGGGAGACTTTTCAAGTGAAAGAAGTAGAGATTTTAGAGATTCACCAAGAGATTATGGGCCATCCAGGGACTATCCACCGAGGTCCTCAGACTTCAGGGATCTTGGAAGAGATTTTAGGGATGGACCTCCACGAGACAGGTATGATTCAACATTTTATTTTTTTTCATTTTTAAATCATGCTTCTTAACCCTACAAGTCTAAAGGGCGAATACTCATGGCCTTGCAAAACCCAACGGGTTAATCTAACAGAGTTTCCTCCCTCACGTTTTGACTGATCCCATTGCTAAGCTTGACACACAAATAAATCACTTTTTTAATTTCATTTTATTTGTTGAACTTTGGCATTCTGGAATTGTGTACATGACAACACATGTAATGGGCTGTACAAGAGAACACACATAATGGGCATGGAGATTTGTCTTTTCTTTAAATTTCTGCTAGAAAACTTGTTGTCATCAACCGGTTGTAGAAAATCAACCCTTGCACTTGTTCCAGTGATAGATTTTAAAATGTTTACTAACCTATTTTCACTGAAGCTGATATCTTCAAACTTTTTAGCCCAATCCTCATCACCGCCAACATCTATCCTAACAGCTGTTTGAATAGCATGTCCAACACTCTTTCTCATTTGAAGGACTTTCATATCAAGATCTCAATCATCACTCTTTCACCCCTAGCTACTTCACTTGAATTAGAAGCATCATATGCCTGCAGAAAGTCTACCAAATCTGAAACCATCATTAATTGAATAATGAATTTCCTAAACTGAAATCTTTAACCTATTGAAGTGCTCATTTCATGGTAAATTTTTAAAAATTCAACTTAAAGCATTTGTTGAAAGTTTTCCATTTCTGCAGCCGTTTGCAAATGCCTAATTCCAGAGGGAATGCAAGGTTTGCTCGAGATTGATTTTTTTTTTTCAATGAATTCAATGTGCTAACCAAATTACCCAAAACCCGTTGCTAAAGCATAGCAGGCTGGAAAGGAAAAGTACCAATACTTTAGTACTTAGCTTGTTGGGGTTAAGATGATGTCCATTCTTGTAGAAAAATCATTTTGATTGCTTTGAATTGCATGATTTTTAAAAAGTGTGTATATCGATTGTAATATAACACCCCCTTTCTTAAGTGGAAAGAATCTTATTCATTTCTTGTCTTATTTAAGACTTAAAGATTGTGTAATATATTGTTTGTATATGTGTGTGTGCTTTTTTTATTTTTTTATTTTAGCTCTACCAGCTGTTTAACAAATATTTTTCTTTTATCCCTTTTTATTATTGTATGTATCTTTTTAAGAAGAATTCCTTATATTTTTAGAGACAAGTCTTTTTTAGTGGGAGCTCTCTTTTTGCAGGTTATCTTATCGACATTTCGACAGTGATCGATCATTTTCCCCAAAGGGTGGGGTCCTAATTGAAGGTCGGAGTGGTGGGCCACCTAATAGGCGAGGTGGCCATTTTGATAATCGAAGTGGTGGCCCTATAGAGGGCCGAGGTCACAACCATGGTGGGGACAGGTAATGTGGGTTTGGACATTTTAATACCAATTCTTTAGTTATTATGAAATAATATTTCTTTTTAAAAGTTTAATTGAACCTAGCAATTCATAGAGAAAAAAAGACATTGAATACATTTATTTATTTTAATTCAGTTTTTATTATTATTATTTCACTCTTTTACACATTTTCTTTGCTGAATTTTTTTTTTTTTTTACAACTACTTTTTCCTTTTTGTAAGAGTTTTCAGATTGGTCTAAAAATGTAACTTCCTCATTTTAAAAAAAAAGCTGAAAACAATGTTATTTCAAATGAATGCCTCTATATGGAAATAAAGATATTAAATTTTAATTTATATTAAGCTAACCAAAAAATATCAACAAATAAAATAAAAAACCCTTTCCTGTATTTAAAGTTATCACAAACCATTGCCAACCTTGCTCACAGTTTAATTTATCATTTACTTTCAACATTACAATTACTTTTTCTCAATCTTAATTGTTTAAACTTTTCAGGTGATTTAAATGATGAGAGAAAGCAATGAGAAGTGAAATAGTTTTGTTTGGATTTTATAATTAAAAATTTCAAATGATCTAAGCTATATTTCAACAAATTGTCATAATAGTCTTATTTTTGTTTTCTACCCTCCCTCATAGCTTTTTCCATTGTAAAATTTTTAGAAGCTATGCTTTTACCCATTTTGCAGCTGTTTGTTTTGCTTGTTTTTATATGCACCCTTTATTATTATACAATGATTTTTTTTTTACTGTTAACTTTGTTAAAATAAATCTATAACAAATTTGCAGATTATTTGCATGGTAAAGTCAGAAGTTAAAAATTTACTTCAAATTTATTTTTTTAATTCATCATACCATTAAACAGAATTTCTTGATGGCCATTCTACAGATTTTATTGCATTTTGAAAATAGACAGACATAGACGATGTTGGTTTGGGAAAAAAATATCCCCGAAAGCATATTTGATATATTCATTCCTAAACCTAGTGAATTAATTTAATCTTCAATTTTTAAGTTCTTTTGTAAGCTAAAATGTGAATGTTTGCTGCTTGCTACACAATATTTGTAGTACATCAACATGTCTGCCTGGAGATTATGTGGTGGCTGACAATGATGGGGAGCTCTTTGCTTTTTATCCTTTCAATATAACCTCAAAAAAAAATTATACTTTCGATTATCTCTTTGCTTCACCAGCACCCGTTATTTTCTTCTTAAATTTCACTAAAGGCCTTACCAAATTTAGAGCAAAAATGATTTTCTACGGTATTTACTCATGCAATAATTATAGTTCCACTGAACCTCAACTTATAAACTAAGCTTAATTTTGCATAAACCAGCCTTCTTTCATTAGTTCCTTTAGTTTGACAGGATGAACATCATTTTCTTTCAAAGGGAATGTTACTTTTTTTGATACATGGATTTACTTTTCATGCTCTATGTCACTTTTTATTCTGGAAGCATTGAGAATAAATTTCCTGTCTTTATTTGTTATCTTTGCATTTTATTTCCATCTTTTTATAGCATATAGCTATAAACAATTGTACTAATATTGAGATAGCATAATTTTATTTCATAGTTGAGTGACCAAGCTACAGCACACTATTTGTGTTTTAAATATCATAAAAAGTTCTTGTGAATTTCTGTTTCTCCATTTTAAACATTTTTAAAAATTATATCTTGTTTTTATTATCCTATTAGAGATTACCCCAGTAGATTTTCTTCAAGGACAGATGACAGGATATCAAGCAGAGGGCCACCAAGAGAATATTCAGGTTTGTATCAATTTTTTTGTATGTAATATTAACCTTTCTGGTACAGGAAGCTTTTTTTTCTTTATTGACCTACATTTTTTCCTTGTTGCCCAAGAGCGTCCATAGGCCACTTAGAGGGTTATTTACCATAAAAGCAAAAACAAGGATATAACCTTCCACCGCAGTTTTGAGAAGAATGTTTATCCACTGGAGGGAATAGTCAAATTTTCTTTGTTCTTTAAATTCTGAAATTTGACAATTTATAATAATTTTTTATAGATTTTTTTTTGGGGGGGTGTGTTTGTTTCCAAACAATGTTGTTAATGGCTACTTAACTTTTTAGAATATTTTCTATCATTTGTCTAATTGTTGCATTGATTAATGTACAAAAAGGTTTTAACCAAAAAGACAAATTTTTTCAACATCCTTATCCATTTATGTGTACAGATAATTGTGTTATTATCTATTGTTTGAAACAAAAAATCAACAATTTGCAAACCTATCAAATCTTGACTCATTCCAAAATAATGTCTGGGCCAAGGGGAACAATTAGCAACATAATTTTGGGTACTGTAAGATACATTGCTAAAAAGAGTATTATGTTGGTACACCACAGCTAAGTTTTTAGTTTTATATTCGTTTTATTTGTGTATTGTATGTCCGTTGACAAAGGCTCTTTGCCGAAACGTTCGCTGTTTTGTTACGCCCTGTCAGGCTAACCCTTACTTTGTTTATGTCTTTTCCATTTAATTTTTTATAAGCCTGATTGCAGTCTCACCCCTCATTTTGTAGAAGAGTTAACAATTTTTTAAATTTTTTTGGGGGGGTGTGGGTGTCGCAATAAAAGGATTTCATATTTGATAATAAGTGATGGCATTGATGCTCTTATGGCCAATTAATTTAAATTCTTTAATTAAACCTATTTACTAAGGTTGTTAAGACCGCTCGTTTTTGAGGACCGACTAACCGTTCAAAAAAAGACCGGTTAACCGCTCGTCCTTATATCCCTAATGTTTTGAGACCCATTTGAGAACTAACAAGAGAATGTTGTCGCCTGGCATCGTCTGATGGCATCAAAGCCCGCTTGCGTTTAGCTCTTTCCGCATTGCCCTCAATTCAAAGCATTTTTTTAAATCCAAAAAATTAACTAAACAGTGATGATTAATTGTCTTTTTTATATTTTATTTTGGGTACTCGTAGTTCACCGGTCTAAATAAGAGGACAGGTTCAATCGTTCGTTAAAGTTAGCAAGGTTTTTTCATTAGTTTCAAAAACCAATGCCTCGCCCCGTCCGTTGTGACGTCATGTTTACCTCTCTTGTGTGTGATGCCGATCAACTCGCGTATTAAATTAGTAATATAATAAAATTATAAAGCTACGGAGTAAACTATGATAGAATGGAATTTATTTTAAAAAACATTATTTTTCGATCGTCAACTCGCCAGAATAATTGAATTTTGCGACGCACACGTTCCCCCTCCCCATTTTTTTCTGTTCAAATAGGGTTTGAGCTACACTCGGCGTACTATTACTACTATTAATGTGGTAATCAAATGCCTTTGACTAGCAGGAAAACTGTCACTAAAAGACCGAACTCGAATTTGTGGGCCGATTAATCGCCCGGTATCTTTGCTACGTCTTTCAAATACCTCTCGTAATATAGGTACATGTACTTCACTAAGCGGC
>MUZC01001340.1:52249-65788 GCA_002072015.1 Radix auricularia
GCCGCTTAGTGAAGTACATGTACCTATATTACGAGAGGTATTTGAAAGACGTAGCAAAGATACCGGGCGATTAATCGGCCCACAAATTCGAGTTCGGTCTTTTAGTGACAGTTTTCCTGCTAGTCAAAGGCATTTGATTACCACATTAATAGTAGTAATAGTACGCCGAGTGTTGACATCAAACGCGCAATGCGTTAGCTCTCGTACAGTCACAGTGGCTCGACAACTAACCAGCTGGATCTTGGTATCGCTTTTACTCACCGCGACAAAGCGAGAGGGAGATGCGCGTTACCGCTTGTGTTGTTTTTTTCACTACGTTATCGCTAGGTTGTTTTTTTTTGTTTGTTGTTGTTGTTTTCTTTTGGGTTACACGGTCCTACGGTCCTGAATAAAGATGACCGGTCCTGGTCTGAGGACCGGTTAACCGTTAACAAGCTTACTATTTACCCATCTTTGTAATTAGTCAATGTAAAGACAAGTCAAGAACAAAGCTCATTCTTTTATTCACCACATAAAAGTTATAAATTATGAAATTTACTACATTTCCTTATAACTCAGGAGAATTTTTCTTTGAAGGAAGCAGAATAATTATAAAAAAAAACATTTCGGAGGCAGTATTAAATGTAGCTTTATTAAAAATATATTTTTTGAAAAGTTTGAATATTAAAACAACTGGATGGTTTTTCACCGATAAGTGCATTATTAAATTATTTTTTTTTGCCCAATATTATCTCTCTAACATTAAACTGTTTAAATCAGGTCGTGGTGGACCAAGGGGTGGTATGAGAGGTGGACGTGATGACAGAGGCCGTGGAAACTTTATAAACGGTAAGTGCCGGTACAGTTTTCTGACGCAAAATATATATTATCCTCATATTCTTTTTCCCTCTTTTCACACACTCTGTAAAACCAGGATGCATAATGATAGTATATACTCCAGTAAAAGACGACCGACCGACCAGGTGATTGATCACTTAAAAATAGAATTTTACATTTCTTCAACGATTGTTAGGATAAACGGATGTTTTTGTTAAATGAGTTATGGAAGTATAGTCGACCACCTGATTTTGGCCTAGAAATTTTGAAAAAGATCTCTCCTTATACCTGAGTATATATGGTATATACAATCAAAACTTTCTAGACATACAACACAGCCTGGAAGATTACACTCAGTAAATGCTAAACAGATTTTTGGCATCTAACAAAAAAATTTATTTTTAAAAAAAAACAACGTTCATGCATGCTTAGGCTCGTAAGAATATTTTAATTTTTTAACCCATAATGCTTTTGATATAACAGTGGTCATTTGTCATAAATGACATAATGCATATCTCAAAGTGTTTTTTTTAATGCAGGAATCAAAAGAGATTTTTTATTTTTTAAATATTGCTCATATCTATATTTAATCTCTTTTGGAAATCACATGATATATTGAATGAACTGTTGTGACAGCTGCAGGTCAAATGTTGTGGATTTCTATTCAGATTGGCAAAGACTACACTGAAAATAACATTAAATTATTTCCACGAATCGTCAAACCTTCATTGCCATTACCGTATTGGATAATATAGTCACCAATGGATAGATTGTCAAGTAATAATGACAAGACTCTTAAGGTTTATTGTTTCATTAATACTCAGTGGAACTCTGGGACAAAATATTCACCATATCAATAGCAAGAAAGTTCAACATGCTCTTTTCCCAGTATACATACAATCTAACGAAGTTTGGAATGATTATTGTTGGATTGGCAGAACTTCAAATTGATTTCAGGTGTTAGTGTTCAAGAGGCAGAACACAACTAGCACTGATTTAATTTTCTATGTTTTGAAATGGCATTGTGCAAGCCAGCTTGAAGTTATGGCAGAAAATTGACCTTAATTTCATTAATAATTTATGGAAAAATCAGTGAATTTAAAATAAATAGGACTCCAATCAAAAGAAACAAATATCTGTTTCAATCTCCAATAATAAATTGATTTTAATTTATTTTTATTTTTTTCAAAAAAATTATAATTTTATATATAAATTAATATAAGATTTATGCTAATCGGTTTTTACTTTAAGTCACAAGTCCAGTTACATTGTATTTGTTGCTAAAATTTTGAAATCAATTTTTTCTTAATGCATTTGAAGCAGTTCTAATTAATTGTTGAGACAGGAAATCAATGCTCTTGGTGAGACTGCTACTCATTTACCTTGTTTCAAATTTATTGGTTTGAAGATAAATTAATCATGATTTACCATTTAAGAGGTCTAAACCATAGAAATCTTTGAGAATAGGGTTATATTATTTGTTTGTTTTTTTTTTTAAAGAAAGTTTCACGAAACATACATTTAATGACATAATAATATCAACATAAAAATATATGCAGGTTCAAGAGGCAGAGGAGGGCCCCCCAGAGGCAGGGGTAGGCCAGAATTTTCAGGGGGGCGTGGGGGTAGGAGATCTCCCTCAAGTCGTGATGGTCCCCTTGGAAAAAGACCACGTATGGAAGGGGGAGACAGCTATAGTAGGCGATGAAGAAGCTGCAATGATTTCAATCTGGAACAATATCTGAGAATCACTGAAGGAAATTTTCATTGGAAGGCGTAGCAGCATTTGAAAATAATGTATATATGTTTTTTTAGACAACTCTCTGTAGTGTGTAGAATGGCATATAAAATAAAGACAAAAATGTATAAGCAGTTTTCTGAGGACCATGTCATTAATTAAAGAAAGCTTTCAGGATAAGTTTTGAAGGTGAAATATTTTTAGTCATCATCACTGCGTTTACAAGTGCCATTGAATATAGACCATTGTGGATCTGGAAAAATCAATGTTCATTGATCTCAAATGGGTTTTAATTTTTTAAAATGATACCATGTTAAAATTTTCCACCACTTGATTGAATTTTTTTTTTATTGCATTTTTTAAAAACAAAATTAATGATAATTTTTTAAAAATAGAGAGCCCATGCATTTGACATAGTACTACTACAACTGAATTTGGATTGTTATTGGTCAACAAAGGTCAATGTACAGAATTTTGCATGATAGAAAGTCTTCTTTGCATATAAAGGTCATTTTTTAAAGATAAACATCATTCTCTAAATCTACCCTTGAAATGGGACACAAGTTTGGAAGTCAACTGTTGTGTTGAGGACACCTTGGAATATGTTGAAAGGGAACACTGAACACCAAATTTAGTTTTATCATGGATGTGTATGTATTTGCTGTTGTTAAGTCAAGTACTCTATTGTAAATGTTGCTATTGTTTTTATGGATGTTCCTATGATGTCATAGGTTTTGACTAAATAAATAGAGAAAATTAGTTGTTCTTATGTTGTCTTTAAGCTGAGAAAATGATTGAAGTTTCCTGTTTTCAAAGGAAGACCTATTGAAAAAGCAACATGGCGAAAATACTTTTTTAAATTGAAAAGCACAGCATTGGAGGAAAACTAAGTAACAATATCAAGAACTGTGAGCCTTTGAATTTTTACATCTAGTTATTAAACCCTGGCCTATAAAATGCAGACATAAACATCTTTTATAGAGTAGATAAAAAATTAGTCAGAAAACAATTTTTATCAAGAAACGGATAGCTATCAACTGAAGTTAATAGGGTGAAAACATATATACCTTTTGATTTAAAAATTTTATATTTTCCCAGAGGCCTAAAAAAAGTGTATTTTCCCTACTAATATCTCTTGAAATAAATTGTTGAAAAAAAACCTCTGTATTTTCCCATTTTAAATATAAATAACATTCCTTCGAAACAAATTCCAGTAATCTTGTAAGTGGTAAAGAATGTTTTGGAGAGTGTGAATTTAAGAAGCTAACCTGTGAATGCACGCAGAATGTTATGGCAGTTATCAGACAACATGCTAGGAAATAGACCATTTTGTTGCCATAATAAAATAATGGACAAAATGAAAAGATCAAACTTGACTTGGATATCAATTATGGTGTAGAAAGCCTCCACTAGAAGTGACATGTGGACTTAACAGGGGAAAAGGGATAAAATGTTGAGGGAATTGATAATAAAAGTACGTAAAAAATAACAGAAAATATTGTACTGTGGAAACCTTTTCAAAATGTGTACTTTTAATTTGTTGTCAAAATGACAAAATAAAAAAGTTGACATCATACCAATAGCACAAGGGCTACGAGTCGTCACCACAAGACAAGTGAGATGTGGTGAGAATAAAAGTTGGGGACATGCTCAGAAATGATTGAGAAAACTCAGGAAAGGGCATTATTTCTGTACTGTTTTCAACGTCTGGTTAGGCCATGAAGTGGAGAAACTGCTTATTGAAGAAGACTCCATCAAATAAAAAATGTTTTCTTTGCAAAACAAAAAGGTAAATTTTTATTTTCCATTAAATATAATGTAGAACAATTTGGTCAGCTTGGGTTTAAAGGATAATGGATGGTTATCTCAAATGTACCTCCAAGGTGAACACGATCATTTATTGTCAGTTGTGCACCAAATGCTGGAATTCAGGAAAAGTTCAAATGAATTATTTGAAACATAATTCGCAATCAAGTTCTGGATACTGTTTAATTTTATTGCATTCCTCTCTTAGAATTGAATGAAATTTATTTCCAAGTATGGACTTGTATGTTTCTCAAGCTTTCCTAACACTCTGAGAAATATCTTTGGAAACTGATGCCCATGTCCAGATTGTATAGAATAGCAGATCACCAATAAGTGCTGCCATCTATAAGTGATTACCAGAGTGGGGTCAAAGACTTGCCAGAGGACTTAACAAAAGGTGGCCAGAAAAGCTGGTTATGCCTTGGAAGTAATTTGGTGTCCTACAATAAATGAGGTAGGTTACTGAATATAAAAACACAAAGCCTTACTAATGATGAATCTTAGGTTAACTTTATCTTTTATTATTTATGATGAAAGAAATTTATTGTGTGTCTTGAAGGGTTTGGATAATCATGTGAATTCTGTTAATATTTTCGGAAGCTTACTCTGTTTTTTAACAGAAACCTTGAAGGTGCTATGCCATGGATGAAATTCATTTCAAAGGTTTATACTTGGTGTTCTAATTGATAATCAACTTCCAAAATAATTTATGTTGCATCGCACAAGGATTGCTACAGGGATGTTAGAGCCATTTTTAAATTGGACAACATCGTTAAGCAAGGAGAAATCTTTTTGGCAGCAGATTGAGTGGGACTCGGAAAGAAAGTTAATGTTCAAAGAGGTGATATTTATTGATTTTGTTAAAATCTGGTTAAAACACCGAAGCAGCATCATATCCTGGGATATTATTAAATGAATGGTTTGTCTCATGATGGGTAAAGGACATTTCAACATTCATGGAGAGGGTACCAGCTGTTGATTGCTAACATTGGAGATGAAAGAAGGGAAATCAATGCAATAAATTTACTGTTTGAATTGGAAAGAGCAACATCAATTTTTACAAGTATTTTAAATACCATTTTGGAGGTGTGACTCACTAGGGACGCTAAAGAGACGTGTGATCTACACTTTAAAAAAAAAAGATCAAAGAAATAGTTTGGAAAAAAGAGACGTGTGATCTACACTTTAAAAAAAAAAGATCAAAGAAATAGTTTGGAAAGTCTTTTCCCTTAGGAAATGATATCACTTTGTTTGGCAGACAGAGCCGGAATAGACAAACCAGATCAAAACCCACATCTTTCCTGTTACAATTGATTTTAATCTCAATATCAAATCATATAATTGTAACTGTCACATTCACAATATAAGGTATTGTGCACACAATTAATGTGAGAATATAATTTAGATCTTTAATATTTTATTAAAGATCTTTTATTTTTGGATTGTTCTCTTACCAGCATGGGAAAGACACTCAAAAATATTCCAATTACATACATGGAGACCTTATATCAAGGAAAATTTGCTGTTTAAAATATTATACAGATCACCGCACAGAGACTGTGAAACCTATTCCAAAGGAAATTTAATGCCATTTAAAATTAAATTCAGATGACATCTGACATCACAGAGACCCAAATAGCTATTGAAAGGAAAACTGATGCCATTTAAAATTAAATTCAGATGACATCTGACATCACAGAGACCCAAATAGCTATTGAAAGGAAAACTGATGCCATTTAAAATATGGAGTCTGATTGCTGTTTAAAGGAAAACTGATGCCATTTAAAATTTTGAGACATTGGAGTAAACAAAAAAATTACTTGTCATTGTTTTCATAGACAAGTTGGTATTTTTAAAAGCAGTTTAGTTCATTGTTAATTTCAAAATTTTGTAAATACTGATATAATGGAACCATTTTCAAGCTTTCCAGAACAGTTAATTTGGTGCTCAAATTTGTTACACTTTTCTGGTCCTTAAAAATAAATATCAGTAATAGCTAACAGTTGGGGAAAAAATGGATAAAATATATTTTAGACATAACATCAGAGATGCTATTTTTTTCTTTTGCACCATCACTTTTAAATTTATAATCAACTAAAATCATTAACTTATACTGTTATTTGCATCCTAAATAATTAATTTGAATCATTCTCAACAGCATGCTCTACTGATGGACTTGTTGCTGGTGACCCTTGTGATTTGGATCTGATTAACTCAAGGGGAAATGAAGCCAGGATCAGTGCTGACCCTTATGACCAGAGTTGGGTGATATCTGTCTGTGACAAAATGAAAGCCAATTCAGATTTCTGTAAGTGTGAGTCTTTCTAGACAGTTGTTGTTTTTTTTTTCTCAATCTTTGTAGGAGATGGTATTTGAATGGCTGTGGTAAAAAAAAAGAAAAGTGGTTCAAGAATTGAAGAGGCTTTGTTCTTTAGTTCTTGAATTTTATTAATATAGACCACTTACAAAAAATACATGTCATTTATTTTTATTTTATTACAATTTTACTTAACATACATGGCACTAATTTATGTAAAAGTTATTAAAATTTTGAATTTTTTAGGTTCTAATCTCAATCAAGGTGAATTATTTTTAATGATCAATTACAAAAAGACAACAATATTTACAGATGTTAAGGAGTCTACAACTGTCGGGGAGCTCAAACAAATAATTTCAGCAATTTTAAAAAGCCCATCTCAGTACATGATGTTGTACAAAGATGCAACCCTAATGGCTAAGGATCATAAGGAACTGTCTTATTATGGCTACACAACATGTGTAGCAAAAGCCTATTCACCGGTCACAGTGACTCTTGCTCTGACATCAGAATAGAGGGCATATTGTTTCAATTGTCTTGTAACTGGGCAGTTTCTCAGATATTTTTGTGATGACCAATAATGCGATTGCTGATAGATAAAGTTATAATGAAAAATATATAAATTTGATCAACCTTTTGAATATTCATATGAATAAGTTCCCTCCTGATGTTACATATTATTTTATAAACCGTAGGCCTGACAGGATGCCACTAAACAAGAAACATTATATTATGGAAGCCATACTCCTTTAATTGCTAATAGTCTGTCAGATTTAATGTCAAATGTGCTTAGGCAGCTGCTTCACCAATAGTAGTAGTAGACATTGAATTTAGGAATCGGAGAATAACTTTAACCTTGATATTATTTCTAACATCAACTTTACCACATGGACTTAACCATTGCACTAATTCATCTTTTAGTGTATTGACTTTAAATCCACACGTTGCCTTAAATGTCCTTTATATCATTTTTAAATTTGTTACTGTACAATATTGGTGCAATATATCATACAATCGTCTTTCATGTCCAACTAAAAACTACTTTTACTTGATTTAAGAAATGCTTTGTACTAAATCAAAAGTAATTTTAATTGAATATATCATTTTAGCACTATTTAAATGACTAATGAACTACATATATTCCAATTTTTCATTTTGCTTGCAAAATCATAACTTTTTATAATGTGCTTACACATGGCAATATTATTAATATATTTTATATTTATATACAGTTTTTGAGAACAAAAATTAATCCTTATTTTTATGTCAATAATTATTTTAAAATGTTGTACTTGTAGATTGATATTTATTCCATTGTTATAAGCTCAAATTGTAAATACATTTTCAATGTTTTATCTGTGATATTACTGCATCATACAACTTTTTCAATCTTTTTATTCACATTTACATAATTATGTACTTAACATAATTTTTATTTGTAAGATTTTCATTAAAAACAAATTAAACAATTAAGGCTAAGGCTTTTTTTTCTATTCTTAAATTTAATTTGTTAATGTATCAATGACACAGTAAAAGGAGTCAATTTCAAACTTAATGGCAAAGTTTATTGTTGATAGAATGATAGTTACATATACAGGACTAATTTGGTACATAAAGTAATGATGACATACATACACCAAGTCGCTGTGTACACAAAAACCAAAAACAAACGATGGTTATACAGCAGGGTCATTGTGCACATAAAAACAATAGTTACATATTGAATGAACCTGTGCACCATCATGGGAAATATTGTAATAATAAGAACACACTAGCTTGCAGGCGAGGTTAATTTCCAGCTGTGTACCTCTGTATAAACAGCCTAACGTAAAGCTGAGTGATAGGGCTCATTCTTATAAGTAAATGCACTTTTTAAATTTTACATTGAATTATGTAATAGCTTACAATACTTAAATATAATGTTTACATTAACTTAACATACACGTTATTAATTAAATAAAATTGAGTTATGAAAATTACTGTCATAATGCTTAAATAAATAACACAAGTTAAAGAGCTTGTTATCGTATAGGTTTTCCTAGGTGTGATTTAAGTATTTTCAGAAAAATCCTTTTTATTTCTTCCAATTTGACATCCTGGTACTCCCAGAATTTATAAACGTAAGACGATCTAGTCAAGTAAAGACAATAAATTTATTTCAAAGCCTAATATTGTACTGTAAATAAATATTTTAAAAATGCATTAGCCATTGTTTTGGCTGGTTTAACAAACAACACCAATTTAAGGCAGATCTGATTCACATGAGAGAGAGGAAATGCATCTACAGCTTAATTAATCATTGAGTTACTAATGCATAGATGAACATCTATACAGTAATTATCTAGATCGACAATGCTATCCATTAAGGCAAAACCATTACATCAGAAACTAGCTTGTGAAGAAACTAGCACCAGATATTCCAAGAAAGGTTATTTACTACATGTACCCTTGCCATTAATTATTATGATTTTCAAAACAGATATATTTCTTATCGATGCATTCAGTTTTAAAGACATGAACAGAGAAAATATTTTAAGCAATCCTGTGCTTAATATTTTCAGTTTAAAATCACTGCACATGAAAACTGTTAGTTTTTTAATAGGTTATGTAAACTTTCTGAAATTATAAATGATTTGATTGCCTCCTCACAAGCCATTTTTAAATATTCTGTTTAAAATGCAGCTGGAGGGTTCTTATTAGGAGAAATAATATTTAAATTATTTACTGTAATTACAATATTAATTATTAAAAACACTAAGCAGCATTTAAATAAGTAAAATACCACTAAATGCTTCATGTAAACGAAAGAGTCAAATGCAATGTGTTTCCATTATGCTTTTCAAATTTCTGTTAAAGATAATGTCATTAGCTAATGTCATTTATTTCACTGTCACAACCTTTTATTATAGAGGCAAAAGAAAAAATAAACAATGCATGGATGTAGTTGACAACAAACATTGCACTATCTAATTGTGTACGTCCGAATGTAAAACTAAATAATTTTAAAATTGGCTATTTTAATGAATTAGTTAAATTGTTACAAAATCAGTTGCAATTTATCATTCTAATATTATTTTTTTAAATAGTTTCAAGACAGTGCTTCAAAGCTTGTTAAATATTGACATTACTCTTTGCCAACATATTTTATAAATAAAAGATTAAAATTTTAAAAGACTAGAAGAGCCATACTAAAGTATTTGTATAAAAAAAACTGGCTTTGAGATTTGAATACAAATGTTTAAAAAGTATTCAACTATAAAATAAATGCATAATAAAATCATTGAACAAACCAGCAGGACAGCTGGTAATAATGTGGGGAGAAAATAAAATTTTAAAAATGATCTCATTATTTTAAAATAAACAAAATTTCAAGGGTCTTTTTTTCAAACATTTTTTTTAAATTGACCAAGAATTCAATTTTCCTAAAAATACACTCGCAAATAAAATATTTTAACATCTTAAATGTTTCAACTGTTGCTACCAAAATAAAAAGAAAAAAACTTGTAAAAAAATTTGATTTGCTGAGATTCACAATGTCAATCAAACAAAACTATTGGCCAAAGTTATATTAAACGATGTTTTGCAGGCCATAAAAAAACATAAATTGTATACTTCCTCTTAACCCTTCAATTTAAAATGCCACTGGAGAAATTGCACTAATAATATTGCACAACATACAATGTCATGTAGTACATGTTAATTTGGATTACATAGGCGTGTTGCATTGCAATGTATAAAATAAAACAAATGAGATTGTCAATATTATGTCAGCGTAATATTCTAGTAATATGCAAGAAGGCTCCGATAAATACAATTTAAACCTACAATTTAACATTTTCAAAACTCTTTGTCTTTTCAAACAGAATGTGGCATACAAAAATAAATCAATACTATAAATAATTTATTTAAAAATAAATCTTCCAGATGCTATTTTGGGGTTTATAAAACTTATGCAACTTTTAAAAGGTAAATATCAATGCCTTTTTTTATACACTAGATACCAACCTCAATGTTTTCACCACTAAAACAAAAATGAGGAACAATTAAGCAAAGAATTTAAAAACATTAGTATTTTTTTTAAAATAGTAATTTTCCCTAGTGTCTTTCAGGTTCTTAAGAGAAATTGTGTGTTATACACCCCTATGGGTAAACAGCTCCCCCGACCCCCCCCCACCCAAAAAAAAAAAACCCAACTAATAAAGAGTTAAAGGGCTTTGAAATTAAACATCTGTACATAATTACATACTGAAATAAATGGGGTTAAAGTTCACTCTTTAACAACAAAAAAAATTGAGCAGTAAACTGTAGTATAGTACAAAGTGACAAAAATTTACAAGTTTACAGAAATAGAATTTGGTGGTTGTTATTTTGTATTATATCAGACCAAATTACCTTGAGTATTGAAAAAAAAAAAAGTTATTTAAAAAATAATTTCTAATCAAAAATTATTTTCAATGCATTTTTTAAAAAAACTTTTTGTAGACACATTTAGCCAAAGTACTTAATTAAGCTCTACTTCCTGTATATCCCGTAAAAAGAGAGAATACTCTAGGCGTATAAAAAACTGTAACACTTGTGACAAAAGAAAAAATAGATTATAGCATTGAGAGGGATTCCAAGTTGCTCTACCATAAGGCCAGACAAGGCAACTAAATAGCATCACGCAAAAGTGCAAACAGAAAGCACACATTGTAATAATTGTTATTATTATAGACAGACTACATGTGGTTGCCTGGTTGACAGGAAAATCTTTGACATTTACTGGTACACAGCTTCTTATTCACATGATCATACACAGGATGGAAAAGTTTGAAAACACTGACGCTTGGTTTTCACTGAGATATTTCATGTGATAACATATGTAATTTCTTTTTAAAACTTTTCAGCTAAATTTGAACAATATTTCCAGGTTGTTAACTTCATCAAAACAGAATTATCTTTTCTCAAACACTCATATGTAACAGAGTTCCAAATTTTTAAGGAGATTTTAAACACAAAATAAATTATGGAAAAAATTTGATAGGATAATGTGACAGGACATCATTTTACATAAATGTAATTTTAACAATATTTTGATTGGAAATAGGGAAAGCCCAAAATTGTTATGATTAAGAGTCACATTGATAAGGTAACTGAAATTTTTATAATTAGCTTAATTCTGCAAGTCACCATTTCCTTTTAAATTGAAGTTTAATCAATTTGAAATGTGGCTTTTAGGTGATCAAAAATAAAAAAAATGTATCTATATTACCACATGAAAAATGTCAATTTTCTTAAAATGTGAACTGAATGATATTTTGTTTAAATTGCATATAAAAACATAACATTCACACATGTATGAAATACATTGACTTTAAATGGTTTCCCTAGATAGTACTTTAGGATTATATGCTGACAGACAATTACAAATGTTAATGTTAATTTTAAATAAAGTCTGATTTTTAATCAAGATAATTTAGATGGATATTTTATGGAAAAAATAAAGTTCTAGTTTTAATAAAGGCTCAAAGAGATTTTAATTTCTGGCAATAAATACTTATTCGTTCTTTTTACAATGCCAACCACTAATAGAAGGTTCCATTGTAAGTTTTGTTTTCATCTAAAAAATTTATTATAGTTTTTATGAATGAAAACCATGACTTTGTAATGCAAAATAAAGCAGTTCTTTTTATTACTTTTTGTCATGTCAGAAGTGGATTTCTCAAATTTGTATAATAAAACATAGAAAACAAAATAATAATAAATTACTTCAAAAAATAAAGGATGAGCTAATATGCAGAGTAATTGTTACATAAACTAATATGTCATTTAATTATATATGGTACCTAGAGGGATACATTCAACACTTGATCTGACACACAAGCTAATCACACCATTCATACAAGCATCTACACTCTTGGCATTTCTCCTGCTTGCACTTGCATTCTTTTCACACATTATCTACATGCAAATCAATTAAAATGGCCACCTCATCACAGCATGATGCACTTGTGTTGCTTTCTTCTGATTGGTTGAGGCTGCAGCACAGCACGCACGGCTTCATCAAACACCTTAAAAATATTTTTTTTTAGTCGTATTAGCATTCATGGTCTTTTTTTAAATAAAAAAAAATTTAACAAGGGTTCCCCTCTAAACCAGCCCAGCGCATATTAAAGCGTTCTCACATGTTTAGTTTAAAATAACACCTAGAGTAAATTACCACTTTGCAAACGCTTTACGCTAAAATTAGCACGACTTCTTGCTTTCAAGGCTTAGTTTCTAAACCGCTCGACATTGAGTAAAAATGAAAGCACCTACAAGTAGTATGACCACAAGACTACTATAATGTGAAAGCATTTTTGTAATACTACGCGAGGTCAGAGTGTAAAAGCAATATTAGCTGACCCAGCAAGCTACCACCTGAGAAACACTTTTTTGCGTATTTTTTTTCAAAGGAAACACTTTGACGTCATAGGAAACACATAACCAAAATCACCAAATAATCATTTTTTAATTAAGGGAGTCTAACAAATAACACTGGAGATTGTCAGGTTTCGTTGTCTAGGGTTCTGGTCCAAGGCTCACACACCAACAACTGTTGCACAGTAATTGAACTCAAGTCCCTTTTTACAGCAATCTTTATTTACATGAGTCCCCACATGTCACCTATGTACAATTCTCCTGCTACCGAATCTCCGTGTCTCTTAGCTACAACATAGGCTCGCCGTACAGTCCAGCCGGCCAACACGGCAACCCTAAAGCTCGGGTACTCCTCGTGTTCACCGTCACTCGGCGACTTGTGTCCGTACCTCTCCTACAGCCGAGACACACACGAGTTTTATACCCGTGGGCCTGGACAGACCTTGCATGGACTGCTCCACGC
>MUZC01001340.1:65816-76474 GCA_002072015.1 Radix auricularia
CCCCACGTGAATCTCGTTCACAAACATCACAACATGAGCTTGTGACCGGGCAAAATACAACTTTCACAAACAGTGATTCTCATACCCCTGACAGAGATGTCAATAATAATGCAAAAACTTTTATTAAAGAAATTAGAGCCCAAATAACTTAGTTCTGTATGATATGTACATTTAAATAAAGGCACACAGAACCAAAGAACAACATAGTAGACTGACAATATCAGTATAAGCTTTTTTTTTTACAAAATAAACTTTAGGTAGATAAAATACGTTTAGATATAAAATAACATAACATAAAATATAACATAGTCTACAGTCACTGGTCAGGGCAGCAAACAGTGCAAAAAAAAGTGTCCTGTTTTAAGGATGCACAATTTTTCGTGCACTGTGCATGCCACAAGCCATCACATACATCACATTGGACCCAAACCTCTGCCCCTCCCCCTTTTTTGCACCCTTGACACATTCCTGCCAACAAGTGATCCTCTTCTATATTAAAAATATTGTCTGCGGCGATGTCAAGTTCTACTTTTTTTAATTAACTGTGAGTTCAGATAGATCTATTACTGGATACTTCTTTACTTTCTTGGACTCCACTATTTTCCTTTTTTAATCTTCTCTTCTTCTCTGTTTCGTCTTGGTTAGAGCATTTACTGTTTTCTTCTTGTTTTTATTCCTTGTAACAAAAGCTGGCAGCTTTAAAATGTCATCTACTGTAAAGTTAGCTTTGACTGTGCAGTTTTGGGGTTCTTCTACTGCTAAACTGCACGTTTCTATTAGCCCCACAGCTAAGGCTTGAATCTTAATAAATTTCTCTTCTTCCTCTTTGCTAATTTGACCTCCTCGTTAGACGTGAGTAGGGTCTTTGCATAGGCTATGACAGGCCGCTTGCCTGTCAATTTGTGGTAAAGAGTAGCAAGTGGGATGCCAAAGTCCTTAGAAGCCTTTCTAATAGAGAGCCGCTTTTCCCTAATACTAGCCAATGCCGCATTGATTACATCTGGGCTCTGTTTTGTTCTTAGGCTAGACATTGCTTTAAATCTGAAATATAATTATATTCTATTTAATTTTCATCCTAATAAAAACTTAGGAGTCTAGATATAGACTAGACTTAGATATTTACCTTAATTTTCCTATATGAAAAAGTGTTTGCCCTGAAGTAATATTCTACAATAAAACAAATATACTTCAACGTTAACATGCCCTCAAAACAAACATTACTATTTTCAAATAACTCTAGAGGCCAAGAATTAGTCCCATATCTAATTTTTTTTNTTTTTTTTCTGCAGAAATAAAAGCGTTTCGTACGAAGTAAAAACTAACTTTAAGCTTACTTCGTCGTAAACACCACTTTAAAAAGAACATTACCATTAAAAAACATTGCAAAGTTTAACAGAGTGGTTACTGACCTATTAGTAAGTGATTATGCAATCCCAAAAAGAGAGTTTTCCAAATCAAACAGGAAAAGTAGTCTTAACCCGGATATCACCATTGTTCTTCCTAGGGAAGTTGACAGCATACAAGGCGCAAGTGTCAAGATGTTGACACAAATTTACTCACAAAATAATATTTCCCGGAAAACGAAACGATGAAATGATATTGAAAAATGGACTATTTCGACTTATGCATGTTCGTTTTTGTGTTAGACAAGCAAATAAACATACATGTTGAATACCTCCCCACCTCAATTTTAGAACCTCTGCAATTTTGAGAACCGTTGAGGGTAGGGGTACGTCCATACACGCAACAGGGACGCTGTCCTTGAGATGGACAAAGATCCATGATGGACCATGGAATATTCCGTAGCATGAGTATAGTAAAGGTTGGTCGAACGTTCTCGAAGCCATGCATGTCAGTGCGTGATTAACAGTTGGTACACGCCACTGACCAATCACATGAGAACGTTTCGGTCAAGCCACGCTACAGTAGAGGCCTATATAAACGGTCACTCAACCTGACAGCGGTCTCTTTCTCAGCATTTAGCAGTACACCAGGGTCGGCGGGTGTGACTGAACGAATTGAGTAGAGCCTAGCTGAAGTCTGTTCAGGTTTGAGCTAACTAGGTTTGAGATAGGCAAATGTATTTGTATAGGTAGTATAGCCATTTATTATATGTATGCTTTTATTATGTTATCACTATCTTTAGTCTTTAGTTAATTATTGATATTATTATTCCAGCTAGTTAGAGCTAGTTAGTAGTGGAGCTAGTTAGAGTTAGTTAGCAGTGGAGCTAGTAGTGGAACTAGTCAGTGGAGCTAGTCAGTGGAACTAGTCAGTGGAGCTAGTTAGTGGCGGAGGAACTAGCGAGAAGAAATCTCAGACAGGAGATCAAGAGCTAAGAGGAGGGGAGCAGGTGGCAGTACCTTGAAGAAGCCAGTGACCAGGGGGAACGGGGGCCGAATGCCAGCTGACCACAGAGCGGAGCTACGCTTGATTGGCCAGGCCGGAGTCCAGCCTTCCAACCAGTCCTTTGGCCACGCCCAGTCCACGAGGGACGTGGGGATCATTTCAAATTATTAGCATAAAATTCATAGACGTAGATAGTCTTAGATAGTGTAATCCAGTATATGTTACTAATGATTTCCATGTATATATGTATATATCTTTAATGTATTAAATATTTATATCTTTGTCACTTTTACTTAGGTGTTACGTTTTCTAATTATTAGTGATAGGCTTTATGTCGTTTAGTTTATTATTATTATTAGTTTAGACTATAGGATAGTTAGGTTAACTGTACTGTACCCTAGACACAGTACTCAACAGTTGGGAGCTCTGCGTTTGTGCGAGCACACACCCAATATTCAATCGTGTGGACCCGCTCTGTATGCAACAGTCGGGCCACAGAATATTCAACATTGGGGACACCCAAGAACCCAACATTTGGGAGCCCGTCCACACGATATTCAACAATACAGAGAACGCTTAATGAAATAGTGTTTCGTACGACATAGCGTTTCTCTAGTGGTAATTTACTCTAAATCTGGCTTTCAGGCTCAGGCTTAATTTCAGTATAAAAATCCTGAAGATTTTTTATTGCTAAACTTTCAATCCAAGGTTTTATTTAGAGCAACACAACTATTTCTAGCATGTATAAACCCATAGTGCCAAAAAAAAAATTGTTATTTATCAAAGCAGCAATATTTTAAATAAAATAAAAATGACTAGAATAAAAAGCTAAAGGATGTTACTTCCTTTTGTAAGGAAAATTTATTAAGCACAGAAGTAGCCCTTTTGGGAGGGAATGGGTAAGCTAATCTTTTTAAATCAAATTAAATTTCCTACAATATTAGATTTCTTACTAAATTAAAATTTTGAGTAAATAGGCAATTTAATTCAACCTGCTTTAGTCCTCTTTGAGTAAGAGCAGAGCACTCCATGTACTTGACACCACGAATCTTATTAGCTAGCTTGATGCCCTGCTCCCGCTTGACAGGATTTAGACCTTGTGATGTCAGACTCCCAATGGTTTCTTTATTTTCTCGGAGGTCAATTTTAGTTCCTTTAATGGAAAGTATTTTTAAAAAGCTGTAAAATTTTAACTCACATTCATAGTTGATTCTTCTGTTTTGTTACAAGACAAGAAAACCGAAAATGTAGGAGCAAGACATTATAACATATATATATGTTTGTATCTTGTAAGACCAAATTATATTACAAAATTGTTTTAAGGATTCCAAACGAGATTATGGGATTAAGGATATAAAACAAGAAATAATTTCACAAATTGTAAACACTACAAAATAATTTTTTCATTAGTGTAGTGTTAAAGATCTTACCAACTACAATTACGGGTGCTTCTGGACAGTGATGTTTAATCTCAGGATTCCATTTAGTTAATACATTTTCATATGATGACGGACTCACAACACTAAAACATATTAGGAATACATCAGTCTGGGAAAAAAAAATGAAGTACAATTTTAATAATTTACAAAATATACAAACACAAACTATATTATATGGCCACAAGCACAATACCTGTGCTATGCTACGGGGTCGGAATAGTAAAAATATCAATACTACTTTCATATTCTCCTTTTTACCCAGGCTGAGTGATGTTATTGATGTTTGCAACTACCAATGAAAAGTACCCTTAAAAGTTCACAAATCTGCCCCACTACGTAAAAATGATAGTGCCCCCCAATTAGCCTCAATCTTAATCATGTTTCTTATTTACATCGTTTCCCTTTCACAAATTATTATAAGCTCAATCAATGATGTCACGTCACAATATCTTAAGCTATAAAACACTCTCTTTTTATCTAATCACGAAACCAATATTTAAAAAATTATTTTAGGCTTTAATTTTCAATTAAAAAATCGGGAGTTTCCTAGTATAGCAATTACTGACTGACAGACACACTTAGGCGCAATATATATAAGATGTTTCCAAACACATGATTTAAAGCGTACTACCATCTTGATTGTGCTGAATTACAAGGATATAAAAAAGAATACCTGTGGGTAGCTAAGGGGTCTAAGTCTATCATAATCTTCTTGCCCTGCTGTATCCCAGAGACCTAGGCTGACAGGTATACCATCCACCATCATATTGGCAGTATAGTTGTCAAAACTTGTTAGGATGAGATGAATACAACAAATACAGAATCATTTCATACAACTGAAACAATGAGATACCTAAGGCAGGTTTAGTGTATGTCAGAGAGTAGGTTTTAATTTAATTGTTTCATGTTCTTTTTAATAAGGGCCCTTGAAAATACTCAGTTCATTATGGCTTCTCAGGTGATCCTTTTAGAAGATTTTTGTTATTCTAGTCGCTTAATGTCTTTGGTAGGAACAAGCAACTCCTTTCTTTTTAGTTATTTGTTAAAATAATCTTGACTTTGTTTCAATTCTTATCTTATCTTAGATATACAGACGCTCCTTCTATGCAGAAGATAATTGCGTCCACAGACCATGAGAGATGATCTGTTGGCAAGTGATGTAGCGGTCACAGGCCACGGCTATAGGGGTTCCACGCATTACCCCAGCCGCCTAACTATTGTCTAGTTAGGTACCCATTCAGAGCTGGGTGACTCGGGGACTCCTCAGGCCCCAAGAAAAAATCCTCACCTTCGTGTGGATTCGAACTCGTGACCATCGGTATGACAGTCGAGAGTGCTACCTCTCGACCACCACGTCCCATTCAAAATAAAGTGTAAAATCCCTTAAAAAGAATGTATCATGAGTTTAAAATAAATGCAATTACTTACACGGTGGGAACATATTCTCCAGGGAAACTGTCAGTGGTATATGAAATTAACATACAGGTCTTGCCCACAGTGCCATCACCAACAACAACACATTTAATTGGGCGACCTTGGGCCATGTCCGTCATTTGGGTAATTAATAAGGTATTTCCAGCCCTCAGATACAAAGTTTATTACCAGTCTAGAAGTGGAAAGACAATTTTAAATTTAATTGGTAAAGTTTAGATCAATGATATTGAAAATGCTCAGATCAAAGTTGTGGTGGGGGTTTTGATTGTGATAAAGCTTGAGCATATTAAAGAAGCTACAACTATAAAACAAGTGTTTACTAACAGTTAGTGATGGGGCGATTAATCAGAATTGTATAGGAATAATCAAAATATCTGGATTTTTCCAAAACATCGTAAATCAGTATCGGAGCTGAATAATTTAGACCCGATTCTGAACTGATTAACTACCACAAGCAGCTTGATAGATGTGTTTATATAAAACCATTCCAATACATTGTTATCTAGCATATTGTAAAGCTTCAATAGCAAGTTGATAAACTTTTCAAATCAATTCTCCACTTTTATATTAATTAAATATGTTAATAGCTGGGCACAGTAATGCATATTATGTAATAATGGCCAGGTATTGGAATCGTATCGGGATAATTGGGTAGAATCGGAATCGTTAAAAATTTTGATATCATCCCGTTACTACAAACAGTAATAGGAAAAATCTTTAATTAATTATTGTAAATTTTTTCTACTAAATTTTTACTCTTGGTTTTTAAAAAAATGAGTAATTATTATCTGCAGATCATACAATCATGAATGCAAATGTGATGTGTTATTTTTTTCAAAAATAGAAACACCATGTATAACTGACAGATTACATTTGAAGACCTCAAGGGAAGAAACAGCTAAGTGACATTTTTTAAATTTTTTAATATCCCCTGTATCTGATAAGGAGAAAAAATTGAATGCTCTGAATGAAGTTTTATTGAATAATTAGGTCTCTGACCTTATTAAAAATTCAAATTTGTTAAGTTAATTTATAAGAAATATGGATAATTTTGAACTTTAAAACTTGAATTTCTCAAAACTACAAAAATGTGACATAGCCATTTTTTCATTTAGATTTTGACACAATTTTTTTTTATATGCATGATTTTGAACTTGATGGTATTTCTCTCATTTTAAATAAATCAACTTTTACATTAAGAGGCAATGGTTGTCTTTAAGATTCACACTACATGATTAGTTGCCACTAAAATTAGCATAAGAATTATTTTGACTAACTTTATAACAGAATCTAGACTTTTTCAATGTTGGATTAGAAACTAACAGTAGTCATGAAATCTTTACCCCATTAGACTAGGACTAATTCAAAAATAATTACACACTTTCCATCTATTTTTATTGCCAAAAATGTATAAGTTGCTTATATTTACATCATAACACAAGTGTGTTAATAATTGTTGATATTGGCACTTTTAGAAATGTGACATTGTTTATTAAGATACCCCTCAAGCATAAATGAAAGTATGATAATACTAAATAAGCCTCATTATTATAATATTATAATTAATATAAAATAATTTGATAACTTATATACAATGTTCCCTTTAAGCTGCTTGGCTGTATGGCTGCACAGATATCTTGCTGACACCTCGCAGTAGCTTTGAATTACTGCACAGCATATTTTGATAAGGCTGATAAGGATAAAATAATATCTGTGCTAGTGGATAAGGTTGTTAAGACCGCTCGTTTTTGAGGACCGGCTAACCGTTCAAAAAAAGACCGGTTAATCGGTTAACCGCTCGTCCTTATATCCCTTATGTTTTGAGAACTAACAAGAGAATGTTGTCGCCTGGTGTCATCTGATGGCATCAAAGCCCGCTTCCCCCTCTTGCGTTCAGCTCTTTCCGCATTGCCCTCATTTCAACGCCTTTTTTTTTTAAATTCCAAAGAATTAATTAAACAGTGATGGTTAATTTTTTTTTTTAAATATTTTATTTTGAGGACTCGTAGTTCACTGTTTAAAATAAGACGACCGGTTCAATCGTTTGTTTAAGTTAGCGAGGTATTTTTCATTAGTTTCAAAAACCAACACCTCGCCCCGTCCGTTGTGACGTCATGTTTACCTCTCTTGTGTGTGATGCCGGTCAACTTGCGAATTAAAATTAATAATAATAATAAAATTATAAAGCTTATGGAGTAAACAATGATGATAAAATGGATTTTTTTTTTTTTTAAATTTATTATTTTTCAATTGTCACTCTGCAGAATAATTGAATTTTGCAGCCCACACGTTCCCCCTCCCCGTTTTTTCTGTTCAAATAGGGTTTGAGCTACACTCGCCGTATTATTAATGTGGTAATCTTACGTCAAATGCCTTTGGCTAGCAGGAAAACTGTCACTAAAAGACCGAACTCAAATTTGTGGGCCGATTAATCGCCCGGTATCTTTGCTACGTCTTTCAAATACCTCTCATAATATAGGTACATGTTCTTCACTAAGCGGCGGGCACCGATAAGTTTTTTGACTGCCTGAAAAAGACTATAAACTAGTGATCAGAAAATGCAGATAGGTCACGGGGTCATATGCTTTTATAGCTTTCTTTGTCTTTATAAGAAACAGACTATAATTAATATAAATAGAAACAGCCTTGGCCTTGACCGTTGTTGACATCAAACGCGCACTGTGTTAGCTCTCGTACAGTCACAGTGCATCGACAACTAAGCAAATTTAAAAATTTTTTAAAATCATTCCTTAGCAGTAGCCGAAGTAAACTAATAGTGATGACGTGTATGTAATTTATATACCGGAATATGGAGAAAGCGGATTAAAGTCACCGTTAGTCTCATATGCTGCCCTGCATCTTAACCGTAACGAAAAAAAAAAAAACACTCCAGGTAATAAGCTAATTATGGGCTTATTGAAGTTGCAGTTAGCCGATCCTTATTAAAAGGGACCGATCCTGATCTGAGGAACGGCTAAACGTTAACAACCTTACTTGTGGATATAAAATTTTTCACAAAAAATTAATGATGTGCAACTTGGCAAACTTTTTGACAAAAGTTTGTTATTTTTCACAGGGACAACAAACCGAAGAGGGAACACTGCTTATATATTAAAATTGCAATTCCTCAATTCAATGCATTTTATATTTAAAAAAGTACTTTTTATGCAGTAATAAACACACAAATAGATAGGCTTTATAAATATGGCTTGGCTTTTACTAAGTAAAAGTAGTATGCGTATGAGTGTCAAGTAGTATGTCATGGCCCCCATACCAGGCTTGCTCACAGCGTAATTTAATAACTTACACTGATGATACACTACACTATTTTAAATTTGATATTCATAGTAAAGTATAGCATAATATTATTTGTAAATCAGATCAAAATTTGTAATCTTTTCAGGTCTCTGTTTTTAAAAGCAACTTTGATTTTGAGTTACATTTCAATGTTCAACCAAGGCGCCCTGAGCCGTTATGGTATAACTGTAAGTAGTATAACTTAATTGGCTAAAACCTATATCTCCGACCGTCTCTTCCCGTTGCTATGAAGGATAGTTGTTATTTTAATTTTAGGGTTTGGGTTAGGTATAGCTTTAGAATTTTCGGACTATGAAGGATAGTTGTTATTTTAATTTTAGGGTTTGGGTTAGGTATAGCTTTAGAATTTTCGGAAAATTCACGGAGCTCGCACTATTTTTCCGGGCCGGTGACGTGCCATAGCAACAAGATGGCCGCCGATAAAGTCGGCCCGGTCGGAGATATAGGTTTTTACCACTTAATTAATTGTCGTGTATCATTTATAAAAATGTCTCCAAATATTTACTTAACTTATGCAGGTAACCAAACCAAAACCACTAATTTTGTTTAAAAAAAACAAAAGTAAAACTAAAACTAAAAGGCTACACACTTTTGACTTTACACACACAGCCTACAGTAGCCTACACAATTCTAAAATTAAAATGTTTTTTTATTTATTACTATTTTATTTTGGGGACTAAGGCTAAGGCATCATGAATTAGACAATCTATATTATTCGTCGATTTAGGATTCTTGCTTTTTATTTATCTCTTTTCGATTAATTATGATCCGACTATGGGTTGATGAGTCAGTCATTCTGGCACCAAAACACAGCATGAATCTAATCATGGTCATGGCAAAAAAAAGAGGTGAAATGAGTTAAGTTTATTAGTCACATCGCCGAAAACTTGATTAATTATTCAACTTAATTGGAAGGTACATATGTTAAAAGATATAAATTATATGATTTAAAAATTAAGTGAACTTACCACTTTTAAAGTGATAACAGCTACCATTTATTTACGGTATATCATTAAGAAAGTTGATGCTTCTTTCGGTTGTTCTTAGTTGAACCCGGCCTTCTACATGGCTGCCATATTATTCACCATCACAGGATAAAAATAGCCACCAATGAAAATGCATAAATGCATTACTCAAGGATGATTTCCCTTACTTAGGTGGATGCTCTTTGGCCGAATATAATATAAAACAGTAGTAGATCTACTCTTTATTTCTTCATTTCAAACATAGAATATGTCTTACAAGACTTGCTGCAGGGAAATAATAAGCTTATCAGTATTTTTAAGGATATATGAGAATTACAAAAAAAGTAGAAAATTATACTTGAAGATTATATTTAAAGATGTATTTTGCTAAGAAAGACTGAGCCTGAGCTAAAGAAACTGAAGTGACAGACATTGACAGTTTCAGTTTAGCCAACAGATTTGTAGCCTAAATTTTACAAATTTCCTAAATACTAAATTATGATGTTTAGCTAAAACTCATTTCCTGCCGAGAGTTTCTTTTTTATGCCTCTAAGTTTTAAATTTGAGTTCTTTGTTAGTTTTTTGTTGATTTTTACAGATAAATTTTGATGGATAATTTGATGGTCACGGCAGTGGCGTAGCTAGAGCTTTTGCCGCCCGGGGCGGTCTTTAATATGCCGCCCTTTTAGGGGCCGCCCATAAATGACGTCACGCACCGTGGGGGGGGCACACATATTACGTCATTCAAAACGCGCAACTGTAAATAAAAGGTCCACTTACATATATGGTTACCGACACTTTATTCAATGAAGTTTTTCGTGGTTTCACGCGTGTTACGATATTAGAGTGCAGCCTTAAACTTAATTTACATGACAAAAAAAATTATTTTAAACACGCTCATTTTCTAAACAAAGTACATTGTAAAAGGTGGGGAACAATTTTACCATTGCATGCCCTATTTTTGTCAGCAGTTATAAAAGAGGCCACATAAGATGATTTACCTATAATTAAAACATTATAGAAATACAAGATAATTGTTTTGAAGGCCACAAGAAAGTTATAAGAGTCGCTGCCCCCTCGCCCACCCACCCCCAATAAAACAAAAGATATTTTAAATAAATTGTACACCCAAAAAACATTAACAATTAATATG
>MUZC01001341.1:3177-15358 GCA_002072015.1 Radix auricularia
AAAAAAGTTTTAAAGATACCACGTTTTGTGAACTAAAAAGAAGAAAATAAACTAAAAACGTCAGGCGCATTCGGCTGAAATTTGGTCTATTAATGCTATTACATTAAACTTTTCAGTTTCAAATTCCTCCACAGTCTATATATGATACTTCATTTAATTTCAGCCGAATGCGCCCCACGTTTTTAGTTTATTTTCTTCTTTTTAGTTCACAAAACGTGGTGTCTTTAAAACTTTTTAAAAAATATTTTTGTTTTATACTTTTTAGTTTTCATTTAAGTAGAATTGAGTACTATAATTAATGAAATATTAAATTGTCATGGGAATCAAGTATGCATGCAAAATTTCATCAAAATTGGATGATCAGAAGTGGTTCAAAAAAGGTATTCAATTTTTGCCCCGGAAATCCAGACAAGACGGCGAACTAATAGAAACGTGGTAAAAAGAATAATAATACCAGGAATAAGATGTACTTATATGCAGAATATCTAATATTGGAAATGGTATAATAATAATGCAATTTTTACTATATTAGTTTAAAAGCTTGTTTCATTGCAAAAAGAGACAATTTATGTGATAATAAACATACCGGTGTTCTATTTAACAAGTTTGGATTCCGACTGTTACTTTATAAATATTTTTTTTTGTATTTCTTGATTCGAGTAGGTCTGTTTCTGTTTAATATATGTTTGTAAGTTTTGAGAAACTACCATTAAATTTACCAAGTATAAAATTAAATGAATTTAAAGGGCATGTGTCTTCTATTTAAGTGTAAGCTTTAAATTTTCCAAATAGTTATTTGTAAACGGATGTTTAATAAAATTAGTAATAATTACTTTATAATTTTAAAATCATTTACCAGATGTCTTCGCCTTACTTTTTGTAAATTACATAAAGTTATTTCCTTAGTGTAATGAATTAACACAGACTTTCTTGTTGATTCTCTCATTTTTTATCCTCCAGTTTATTACCAAGAACTCTCACTATATTAATTAATTCTCTACACGACCATCAAGAGTTATTTCCCTTATTACATTCCTCCTTTCCTCGGATATGAAATCATATCAATTGATAATTGAAATACATGTTTAACATAGAATGAGCCTTAAGAACTCTTGATCATCTAGCTGTGAGGAAAATTTAAAATTAAGCAAAACGTAGACAATTTAGATACCTTTAAAGGAGTTACATTATCTAAATGTCATTTATAAAAATTAAACTTAATGTATTTATAACTTGGCATCTATTCTTGATAAAGTGTCCAATTGTTATTTCTGATAAGTTCAATTTTGATTCATGCTTAAAATTTTAAAGTCTTTTAAACTTGTTCTTGATTAAGTATCCAACTGTTTCTTTATTTATAGATTGAAGACTATTGTATATTGATTTATGTCTTCATACTTATCTTCCTTTCTGACAACTCGTTTTTTTTTCTTTGATTTTAATATTAAATATTACGTATAACACATTCGATGAAACGATTTAACTTGAATGGTATTATCATACCATGACACAGACGTTGAAGATAAAAAAATAAAGACGACAAGACATTAACGAGCTTTAGCCTTGTTGAAACGTAGGGGCACTCCTGGTTGTTATCTTCATAATGCCCATCGAGAAACGAACGAATAAAACGTTGAACGTGCTCGATTTTAAAAGTGTAGGGATTAATTTGCTCATGTGGTAGTCTCTATACCGGTCTGGCATCTTTCTAGCTCTTTTGGGACGCTGCAACTGTTGGTCTGGCAAACCGATGTCAGCTGCGGGCTCAGGTTCGACTGTAGTTGTGGTCTCAGGTTCGACTGTAGTCGCGTCTTAAATGTCGACTTCTGGTTCAGTAGCAAATCCTTTCTCTTCAATTATGTCAGCTGATGTAGGTGCTCGTGGTGATTGATTGAAGAAGCTGCTGTTTCTCGTGATGGCTTTGCCATTTCTTTGAGCTGTAATCATAGTACCTTTCTTGTGTGTAACAGTGTAAGGTATTGGTTCATAAGGAGTTAATGGTTGAATAGACTTTGTGTCTTTGACAAGTACATTATCTCAGGTTGAATAGTTGAAGGTTTTACGTACTGTTTCTTATCAGCTTATTGCTTCATGGTAAATTTTGCTCTGGCATCATTTTGCCAAATGACATGATCTGTTTTATTTTAAGTAATGTTTGGTACTTGAGCAAGTTTTGTTTTTAAAGCTCGACCAAATAAAATCTGTGCAGGAGCTATTCCTGTAGATGTATGTGGTGTTGATCTGTACGATAGAAGAAATCTGTAAAGCTCTTGTTTCCAGTTCTTCTGTTCAATTTCAGCTGTTTTATACACTTTTTGACTGTGCGCATAAATCTTTCTGTTTCTGCATTAGCTCCGGGCCATAGAGGTGTAATTTTGCGATGATAGATTCCCATGTTTGACATATAATTTTTGAAATCTTGGCTATTGAAGGGAGGACCATTATCAGTTTTTAGTTGATCAGAAATACTGAATTCTGCGAATATTTTGTCGAGTCGAGGTATTGTAGCTCTAGCTGAAGTTCTATCAAGAATATCTACTACAACATACCTTGAATATGCATCGGAAACAACTAGTAAATGTGGTCCATTTGGTAGATGACAAAAATCAGCGCTTAGTTCTGACAATGCTTGCCTTGGAAGCTCGGACATCTGCAGTGGTTCTCTTGCTGACGTAGTAGTATCAACTTGACAAGCCATGCAGTTTTTAACTTTTTTCTCTACTGCTGCATTCATTCCTTGGAACCAAACTTTCTCACGTAGCAAAGCTACAGTTTTTGTTTGCCCTTGGTGTCCAATGTGTGCTAATTCAACAGCTTGTTTCTGTATTGATTTCGGTAGAACAATTTGTTTGGCCTTGAGAACAATTCCATCTTGAGTGACTGTCAATTCTTGTGCACATTGCTTGAGTGTATTAAATGTTCTTACTTCATCAACTGGGACAGATGTTGTATGTCTGTACCATTGTCCTGTTTTAAGTGATTTGATGACGGCTTGCAAAGTAGGATCTTTTGCAGTCTCATCGGCAACTTGTTGTATTGTCATAGCCTTTAGTATGGCATTGTCAGTTAAATACTGAATATATTCTTCAGCTATTTTCTCTTCTCTTGAACTTGGAATGTTATGAGCTGGATGTCTGCTCATATAATCAGTAGAATTTTCCTTACCCTTTTGATACTTAATTTTCATGTTGTAAGCTTGTCCTTTCAGGTTACCTAGTCCTGTAAATATATCTGGGAACTGTGCAGAAATCTCAAAGGTTTTCACTGCTTTCACTTTCTGAAGAAGTTGAAGTTCAAGACAAGTTGACCAACCAATGATGGGTATGTCTTTTGTTTTCACAACAAGGAAATCGGCAGATATGTCAATATTCTTGTGTGATACTTGTGCATTGAATTTCTCTATAACATCTAGTGGTTGACTTGATGAAAATGGAAATATCTTAGTTGTGCTACCATTCAGATGAGGTTTGGGAGTTAGCTTTTTTAAATACATGTTCTGGCAGAATGTTGATGCTTGCTCCAGAATCTGCTAATACTTGTATCGTGCTCCCATGGATGTTAAATTCAAATAAAGGTAAATTTTTTTCCTTGAATAGTGGACATGTACACGTAGTCATCCTCTACAGTGTTATTCACGTTTCTAATGTCCTTTTTAAAACTAGGTTTCTGGTGTGTGGTGCGTTTCGGTTGAAATGCTGGTATTTTTGCACTATTGCAAACAGTAGCAAAGTGGTTGTTTTTGCCACATGCTCGGCACTGCTTATTGAAAGCTGGACAATACTTCTGACCACCTTCATGAGGCTATGCTCTTCCACAATTCTTACATTTAGAGTAAGGAACTCTGTCTTGTTTTTGCGTAGATCTATAATTGTGTTGTTTGGGCTTGCTGTAATTAATTGAACTAGTAGTAGTAGTAGATCTCATTTTGTGCAAAGATGCATTATTTCCTTCTATCTCCTTAACATGTTTTTGCGTGATCTGGCAGGTTCTGGCAAACTGTAATAAGTCTGTCAACAAAATATTAGGATTATTTAATCCTTTTTCCCGTACCTTGGATGATTTACAACAAGCTATTAGTTGTGACCTTATCTCTTCATCAGGGTTAAGGAACACACACGATGGTGCTAGCTGCTTTAACTCTGAGTAGAAGGTTTCTATCTCTTCAGTTTATTGATGGAGATGTCTGAAAGCATGTCTTTGAATCTCTTTGTTTACTATTGGATTAAAGTAAAGATTCAATGCTTGAATGAGCTTATAAAACACTGATTCGTCCGGTGTTGGAGTTGTTTCCAAGTCCGGTAGTGATTCGACTATATCATTAAAAACATTACCAGCATTTGTTAGTAGGAGAGCTTTCTTTTTGCATTCGTCAGTGACATTGTATGCCACAAACAAGTTATTTGTTAGCCTTGACACCCACTTGTGCCATCGAGTAGCCACACCTTCTGCCTTCGTATCGAATGCAGGGTAGGCTGGTAGCTGTGCGAAAGCCATGTTGTAAATTTGTTTNTTAGTATAACGCGGGCAAAGGTCTTTCCTACAATACTAAGGAGTGAAATGCCGCGATAATTATTGCAATCACTCCTATCACCTTTGTTTTTATATAGTGTCACTATATTTGCATCCTTTAGGTCTTGGGGGATGTAGCCCTGTTCCCAGCAGAGGGACAGAATCTCGTGCAATGGTTGGAGTAAAGCTGTCTTGCCACTCTTTAGAACCTCTGGTGGTATTCCATCATTCCCAGGCGCTTTTCCACAAGCTAGACTGTCAATTGCTTTGCTCAGCTCTTCCTGAGTGGGCACGACATCAAGTTCCTCCATGAGTGGCATATCTGGGATGTCATCTAGAGCGGTGCTGGAGACTGTGGTAATTGTTGAATACAATTCCAGGTAATGCTCAACCCATCCTTTTAGCTGTGCTGCCTGGTCTTGAATAATTTCTCCACTTTTGGACTTTAGGGGAGCAGCTTTTGACGTCAAGTTGCCCGTTGCCTTTTTGATGTTTTCGTACATGACTTTTGCATTGCCCATGTCTGCAGCTGATTGTATACTGGAACAGAGCTTAAGCCAGTAGGTATTGACACATTTACGTGCAACCTTTTGGGCAAGTGACTTAGCTGTTTTTAAGGCACGCAAATTGTCGGGTGTAGGCTTTTCCTTGTAAGCCATAAGAGCTTTCCTTTTTGCTTCAGTGACGGGTTTCATCTCGTCCCAATGTTCATCAAACCAGTCCGTGTTTTTGTGAGATTTTTTGCCAAAGGCTTGTATTGCAGATGTATAGATTGTGTCTCTCAGATGCATCCATTTGGAGTCAATGGTGACACATGGTGACATCATTGAGAGACTTTCCTTCACCTTGTCTTTGAACAGCTGCATAATCGCAGGGTCTTTCATGCAGGAGGTATTGATGCTTCTGGAATTCTGCTGCTCACGAGGCTTGTGTGTGACCAACACTTTCTTCAAGTGCAAGGATGTACATCAGGTATCTTGGAGACACCCTCGATCCCACCAATGGCACCAGCTGGACCTCATTATCACCAGGCGTGCACATCTAGCTAGCGTCCTACTCACTCGCAGCTATCACAGTGCCGACTGTGACACGGATCACTCCCTTGTCGCCAGCAAAGTACGAATAATGAGTAAAAACTCGTACCACACAAAGAAAAAGGGAAATCCACGCGTATGCATTTTTATACTTCTTATAACTAACCTAGCACTGGGCTAACAAAGTAAGATATTACTAATACTTGTTATGTTTATACTAAAAATACTATTTAATTCAATATAATTTTACATGTGGGTAAAGTTCTATATAAAGTATTCAATTAATTTAAAAACTAAGTCAACATATATCTACAAGAAATCAACAGTTCGTCTTGTGGCACACTGGTCGACTGACAGCGCGCTCGAATGGCGTATCGATGGTCACAGGGTCGAAACTATGTGAAGGTTCAGATTTTTTAACCGAACCTTTGACGTCTCTGAGTCACCCAGCTATGAATCGATAACTAACACTAGTTAGGCGGCTGGGAAATGCGTGAAACCCTCAAAGCCGTGGCCTGTGAACACTGCATCACGTGCCAACAGATCAAACTTCATAGTCTAAGGGCGAAATTATCTTCTGCATAGAAGGAGCGTCTGAATATATAATATTAGATAAGTTGGTGTGACTGTCTGAAAATTTAATAACGTAATAGTTATGCCAGTAAAGGGGCCGTCCACAAACGACGTCACGCAATGTTGGCAGATTTTGACCACCCCCCCTTTTGTCACGCGTCATCACAAAAAATTAGACCCCCCTAAAATAATACGTCACAAATCGTTCACCCCCACCCAAAAAGGTAATAAAAATTATATTTGAAAATAAGAATGTTTTAAAACACTTTTTTTGTAATTTAAGTATTTATTTAGTGTAGGACTGCATTGTAATATCGTAACACATGTGAAGCTATGTAAAACGCCCTTAAATAAATTGTAAGCCAGTGCTTCTCAAATTTGTTCGTATTTGATGACCGGCAGGAATTTTTTTATTCGACTAGGTACTGGTGCTTTCTTTTCCCGTTTTGACGTGATTTTCGCTGTTTTGACGTGATATCGAAATGAGCCCTAGCATGGCCTAAGCCTAAAGCCATATAAAATTAAATATGGATTCGGCATTTTTATTTAAATATTAATATTTTTTTTTAATGTTTAGCAGCCAAGACATAGCAAAACACCTAATGAACAATGCAAAGGTTATGCCAAAAGACCCTTTGATTTTAGTAACCTTTAAGCTCGTGAGTATTACTATTGATATTATGAGAATTATTTCATTGTTGATGAGTCTAGAATATATAGACACAGGACGATTCCTCAAATTGATTTCCATTTTATAGTGATAGTTTTCCTGCTTTTCAAAATATGTACGTAAAAGGCATTTTATTTAAAATTACCACATTGATATCACCTCTCATGGTCTCTATAAAAAAAATAGGTATGTGCTGGAAGAAGAATATGTCGCCACATTTGTACAGAAAATTAGGGTGTGATCTTGTGCGTCCAAAAATACAGTAATCCCTGCTAGTTCAAGACTGAATAATACTTTAACATTAATAAAATATCCAAAATTATAATACATTTTAACTCCGAAGCTCAAAAGATTTTTTAATATTTTCTTTTGGTTTGGCTTTTTAAAATAAATTTTGTTTTCACGATTTCATGTATATCAATGAATTGTTGTAAATGTAATGTCGCCAATGGACGAAGAGTTTTTAAATTGTTGCATTCTCTTGTGAAGTTTATAAACTAATGAAAAATACATTGCTACCGCTATCGGGCGTTTTTAAAGAGGGGTCCTTGAGAAGCGGTAAATTATCTCGTTTGGAGTAAAAGAGGAACTTTTGGGAAAAAGGCTAAATCATTGTGGGCATATAAAATTCGCTAGAATCCGCTCCTTTTGGGGTAACAATAATATTAATATAAACATTTATAATTTTAAATTATAGAGTGACAATAATCGTAATCCTCATGGCTTGAGTGTATCAAGTATCATTTCATTGCTTACTCGAATTGTGATGTCAAGAATTTGCATTCAATAAAGTTAATAAATACTTTGACTAATTTCAAATGGGCACATTTAACGTTAAATCTAGAATGGACAGGGACGTTAGACGAAAAACAATTCGAACAATTATATCAAACTTACAACGTTTATAACTTAATCAAATATTTTCCCCCACCCCACACCCCCACCCCCCTAAAAAATTGATAGCCCGTGTCGCTTTGACTTAAAATATCTTCCTTTAATCCTGCTCAGATCCTTCTTAGACACTTCCAAAATTCACCAGTTGTCCTTGAGAGAGGCACCCGCCTTCTCGTTGCTGTCCGATGCCAGTGTGTTGTCGGTGACCGTCCTGTCCTTGAGAAAGACATCTGCCTCCTCGTTGCTGTCCGATGCCAGTGTGTTGTCGGTGATAGTCATGTCCTTGAGGGAGGCATCCGCCTCCTCGTTGCTGCCCAGTGTCAACGGTGTCGTCGTTTGTCAAGAATCTCGTAACCGTAGAGATTACAGTGTGGATAAGAACAATTTGGATTTATTTCATGGACAATTGTGTGGTGATTTTTCATATATGTGAAAGTGTGTGTATTGGTTGTGGCAGTGAAGGCAAGTACAAATATTTTTTATATGATTGTTCCACTTAAGATTATTGTCACATAGAGAGCGATATAAATATTTTTTCCCTCCAACCCCTTGTTTATGTACAATGGTAGGAAGTAGAGATGGAAACTAGAAGTCTGAGTTAAAATGTAAGGATGGACGAAAAATTAGAGTTATTTAGGAAAGCAGGGGAAAAACTTGCAATTAGAGGGGAGAAATTGGATGAATATGTGAGGGATCAATGGGCAGAGTTTCAAGCAGAAGAAAAAGTAAGAAAACAGAAAAAGTATGAAGAGAAACAGAGAGAGTGTGAAGAGAAACAGAGAGAGTATGACGAGAAAAAAATTAAGGGAATAGAGAGAATATGAAGAAAAACAGAGAGAACGTTAGGAGTTAATAAGACAGAAAGAGAGGGAACTTGAATTAAAATTGTCAGAAATTAAGGCAAGGGTAACGGAACGGGACATGACAGGTCAGTCGAGAGACAATCGACAAATATTAAAACAATTACAAAAATATGATGGGTCTCAAGAGCTGGACGAATATGTAGCAACGTTCAAATATGTAGTGACACAGGCAAAAGTGCCAAAAATTGAATGGAGTATAGAGCTCCAAGTAAGACAACCGGGGGAGTTACAAACATTCCTGGACACATTTCGTTCAGAACAACCAAATATAGAGTTTTTTCACAGTATTTCTGGCCACATATGAGCAGAGATATCAAAGAATTCATTAAGTCATGTCCTATTTGTCAAAAAGCACGCACAACAGGGAGCATAAAACCTATAGAATTAGGTCAAATGGAAGTGATTGGAACACCCTTTCAGAAAGTGGCAGTTGACATTATAGGGCAATTACAACTAAGTGACATAAGAATATATCTATTCTTACATTGGTAGATATGGCTACGCCTTGGCCTGAGGCTATTCATTTACACCGAAATCGTCGTGAGAGGGTACATAACAATTACCAAAAGTTTCATGCTCTTACTTACACGAAAAAATGAAGATTTAGTGATAAGTCGGTTTTTTAAATAAGAAAAAATTTATTTGGGCTCCTGGTAACCAGTTAGTGGGAAATCTAGCATTCTTTTTGCATATTTTCGTCGGGAGCTTCTACTCGAAAAATGTCCAAAGTTTCATGCTTCTACCTATATGGGAAATAGGAAAATTTGTGATTGTCAATTTTTATATAGCTCATATAAAAAAAAAACGTTTTTGAAGCCCCGGCCCCCATTAGTTGGAAATTTCACGTTGTCTTTTGCAAATTATCATTGGAAGCATGACTCCAAAAATTTACAAAGTTTATTGCGCTCAACCATACGGGAAATCGGAGAATTAATGATTTGCAATTTGTAAATTGCACATTAAAGGTAAAACAAACTTTTTTGGGTCCCCATTATTTTTGGGCCCAAGTATTTCTGGGAGTGGGAATTTAAAGTTCTCTTTCGCCAATTATCATCGGGAGATTGTATTCAACAACTTCCTCAATTTTCATGCTTTCTACCTACATGGGGAATGGGAAAATTAGTTATTTTCAGTTTTTAAATTTCGGCCCCCTGCCCAACAGTAAGGGATACTTTTAAAAACATTTCACCTGCTAGCATCGTGAAATTGTATTTTTAATTCTCCAACCTTTGATGAGTCTACCTACTCGGGAAATAGGAGAATTGATGATTTTCAATGTATATATAGCTCATATCATGAAAAAATGGTTTTTGGGGCCCCAGCCGCGATGAGTGGGAAATTTAATTTTCTCTTTTGTCAATTATCGTCGGAAGCATGTACTAAATATGTCTAAAGTTTCATGCTTCTACCTACATGGGAAGTTGAAGAATTAGTGATGTAGTTTAAAAAAATTTGGGCCCCCGGCCCAAAATGAGTGAGATTTTAAAATTCTTTTACGTGACTTTTCGTAGTCATAGTGATCCAACAACCTCCCAAAATTCAATGATTCTACCTACATGGGAAGTTGGAGATTAATTGATTTTCAATTAGTATATAACATATATGAGGGAACAAAATGGGGCCCCGGCCCCCATGAGTCTGAATTTCAAAATTCTTTTTCACCAAGTCTTGTCGTATGAGTATACTCAACAATTTCACAAAGTTTCATGCTTCTACCTACACGGAATGTTGGTGAATTAGTGATGTTGAAAAAAAAGTTTTTGGACCTCCAGCCCCACAAGATTGAGATTTTAAAAATTCTTTTTCGCTAATTGTCGTAGTGAGAGAGTACCCAACAACTTCCCAAAGCTTCACGCTCCTACCTACACGGGAAGTTGGAGAATTAGTGATGAATCAGTCAGTCAGTCAGTAAGGGCTTTCCCTTTTATTAATATAGATTGATGTTTATCTGGGTTTCCAAATGTTGGCTTCTTGATGAAATAACAAATCCAAGCAAATGCACTTATGTTGATCTCATCACCTCCGCAGGGATAAAGAGATCGAATTTTGACCCTCGATTCCTCATAAACTGGGGTGATGACGGGGTCTATTAATTGGCGTTGACTGCTTAATTAATTGTCGACAGTTGCGTTCTGAATTCAGCTAGTCAGCCTCTTTTTAAAATTGAGTGCTTCGAGGAGTATTTCCATTTTGTTTACCACTTGCGGTGCAACGGGGAATTGTGCGTTCATAAATTTCACCACAATGATGGTCAATGCCTAATAATAAAATAACGTTATAAAATATGAGCATGGTAATATAGACGTGCTCAAATTGATACTTTACATTTTTTAGCTACAATGCTTGGATTTTGATTCCTATTCGTTTGTTTACAGGTCAACATTTTATGTCAAATATGTCCATAAATAATAGTTTTTGTTCATACATTTCGTTGAGAATTCTAATATTTGTCAGTAAATATTATTTTAATGAGTTGGCTACCCTTCGCGACTTCGCAACACGGCTGTAAGCTTTGTTTCTCGACATTCGCAAAATAACTTTGTGATCTCCTTTGTGCTTTGTGACAGAAAAGTAGTCAGACAATCTACTCAAATATTACTTTTGTTTTCATTCTTTTCATTCACTCACCATCCCATTAGGACAACTGCGTTTTTCAGGAAGTCTTCACCCGTCAATAAATCATTTGAAGCTTATGCTACGACGTGGGTCGGCTATTAGTTTATTTTTGGCAAACTATGGTGTTCCAGAAGGGGGTGACAAGTAGCTAACCGGATAGCATATGTTTGGAGAACAACAATGCGTTGACAGTTATCAGCGTACACAATGTTCATCGCTTCGTTCAGATTTCTTCGTGATGTAGTTTGGTATGTTCACATCACCCTCTTTCTTTTCAATATTTATGAGCAACTCTATGGCGTATGCTACTCCGCGGGCATCTAGTATATTGTTATCAAGGTAAGTTTTTATGACACCCCTTAATAATACTTCTTTAAAGAGAAGTTGAAATGTAGAAGATTTAAGTGTCATATTTACGATGTTTTAACATATGGGAAGCAAGACTGAGATACATAACAAATAATCTTTTGTCAGGCTCATACGTTCTACGATAAAGTATGGTTTTAGATTAATTGAAAAAAAATATTTTTTTAGTACACCAAAAAACTGAACAGAATTTTAAAAATAAGAAAAAAAACTTAATCTTTCAGTGAACGATAATTCAAAACACTCAAATGGCAGTAAAATGAAAATAAGTGTATTCATTAACTGTATTATTAAACCATTTTAAAAAACTTAACATTCTTGATCATAGAAATATAAATTTAATAATTTAAAGATACATATTTATTAGCCCCATTTTCTCTCTACTTTAAATGGGTCACAGTTGTCTTTTTAGCAAAAGTGTTTGCTTATGAGTACGACTCAGAGATCCTACTTCACATAGATAACGTGATTTACAACATGGTTTACTTAAGCGACTGCAAGGACATATTTTGTAGGCAAGAGAAAATTTAAAATTTCCAAATATGGGCAATTTCAAAAGTAACTTGTCGGTACCGCCTGTAGATTAACGTATGAGTTTTATATTGAGATATTAACTGTGTAGTTACAATTGTACCGTACTTTGGCCTTAAACTTTT
>MUZC01001341.1:16649-35146 GCA_002072015.1 Radix auricularia
ACACACACACACATATATATATATATGTGTGTGTGTGTGTCGTGTATATATATACATATATATATATTTCAATATATATATATATATATATATATTGGTTAAATAAATCAAGAGTGAATTATATTTTCACCAATCATATTGATTTTATACATCTTTACTTATTTCAATTTCTTTTAATGTAGAGTGAGCAAATTCTTTCAGAGCCAAATAATTTAAACGCAACTTAGAAAAAATGAAACATGAAGTGAACAAAAGAGTCACTAAAAGAACTGCTTACAATTAAAGGAAAACTTTCCTTTAATATGTGCAATATAACTGTACCCAGGAAGTCAAAATCATAAAATATACCTTGCTTTAACACCACGAGCGAATAGTTTAAACTTTGCCCCAATTTACTTATTTTATCTTTTTGCTGGATAACCGCCAACGAAATACATTTCAAAAGAATGTTTGAGTTGGTAACCCCTGGCTTGGACAGCCGAAGACCGTTGTTAGGCGTTAGGTGCTAGTCATAAATATGATTACAGTCGCTGTACGGATCTTAGGCAAAGCATTTAGATGCAATGCCGATGATGAAAACCAAAGTACCCGTTGAGGGTCGGGTTACTCCGAAGCGACCGTTTCGTCCCCCTCAATTAACTAGCAACGCTGTTGAGCGGTGCCGGTTTAGGGCCAGGAGCGCCAGTACGGAATAGCAAAAGGTACCGCTAGGAAACGCTATTGGTCGCCAGCTCTGAGGAAACCTTCCAGTGGGGGTTAAACCCTAGTTAGGTCAGTGATGATTCCCACGCTTTGCGGCGATCTAAATTATAAAGACTCGTAAGCTTTGCCGTGGTGGCGCCAAAGTGATACTATGTTGATAGCGAGTCACCGTAGGAAAATTCCACACCTCCCTCGGGAGGAACACTTAAGTGGGAGGCATTTTCGGCCCAGCGCCCTGGACGCCCAGGCGGCCGCTTGTAGCAGCGACCGCTCCGGGGGGGCTTCCCAGCCTTCGCACCCCTTAGGGGGCCAGAGGGCTGGGGGGGTTTTCCGGGAAGCCCCATGAAGAGCACAAGCTCGGGACTGCTGATTTTCTTCCACATGTAGGATTTTCAGTTGGTAACCATAACAGAACTTAAACATAACTATTGTTAAACTGTAACACACATTGTCATATTGTCGTTGGTAGGCGATTGGCCTTTCTTCTGAAACATTTAAGACGGTATTGTCAAACTACAAGGATTCAAGTAAGTCAACCTATTTTGTTAGCAACATATCTATAACAATCTAACACATAAGGTCTCAAACGATTTTAAACTATCATGAAATATATCTTGGCATGACATTCATGAAATAAACGTTTATGAATGCAATTCAGTTGATATTTCTTTCTAATTTTTTAAAACTGTTTTATTTTTAAAATTTAAAATTATTTTTTAGTTTAAAAAAAAAAGTATACTTTTTTAAAATGTATCTATACTAATATAAGGGAAAGCCCTCACTGACGGACTGACTGATTCATCATTAGTTCTCCTATTCCCATATAGTTAGAAGCATGGATATTTGTAAATTTTTTTAGTTCATGCTTCCAAAGATAATTGGCAAAAGAGAATTTTAAATTTCTAACTAATCGGGTCGGGGCCCCAAAACGATTTTTTCCTTAAATGAGCTATATAAAAGTTTAAAATCACTAATTCTCCTATTTCCCTTATCGGTAGAAGCATGAAACTTTGGAAATTTTTCGAGTACAAGCTAACGACGAAAATATGCAAAAAGAATGTTAGATTTCCCACTAATTGGTAACCAGGGGCCAAAACATCTTTTTTTTCTTATATTAAAAACCGACTTGTCATTAATTCTTCAAATTTTGGTGTAGGTAGGAGCATAAAACTTTGGGTAATTATTAAGTAAACTCTCACGACGATTTTCGGTGTAATAAAATTTGAAATACACACTTATGGGGGCCGGGGCCCAAAAAAACGTTTGTTTTCTTATATGAGATTTTTAAAAATTGAAAATCACTAATTCTCCTATTTCTGGCGTAAGTAGACTCATGAATCGTTAAGTAATTGATAATTACACTTTCACGATGGTAGCTGGTGAAAAAATATTTAAAATATCTCTTAATGAAGGCGAGGGGGGGGGGCAAAAGTTGTTTATTTCCTAACATAAACTATATACAAATTGAACATGAATAATTCTCACTTTCCCCATGTAGGTAGAAGCATGAAACTTTGTGAAGATTTACAGTACCATCTCCCGATGAACGTTGGCGAAATGGAATGGTAAATTACCACTCATAGGGGGCCGGGGGACCAAATATAAGTTTTTCTTATATTAAAAACCGACTCATCACAAATTCCACATTTTATCGTGTAGGTAAAAACGTAAAACTTTTGGAAGTTGTTGGGTATCTTCTCACGACGAAAATTGGCGTAAAATAATATTAAAATGCACACTCAATAGGGCTGGGGCCGAACAAATGTGTTTTTTTCTTATATGTGCCATATAAAAATTGAAAATCACTATTTCTCTTATTTCCCGAATAGGCAAAGGCATGAAAATTTGGGGTTTGTTAAATACACTTCAACGATGGTAGTACGGGAATCCTTATTTAAGATATCGCTTACCGGGGGCTGGAAGCACAAATGTAGTTTTTTTTTTCCAATAATAAATATATAAAAATAAAAATCACTCATTATCCATTCCCATGTAGGTAGAAGCATAAAAATTTCGGAAGTTGTTTTGGTACCCTCTCACAACGAAAAGTGGCGTAATGTAATTTTAAAATCCAGCCTCATTGAGGCTGGGGCCTCAAAAATGTGTCTTTTCCTAATATGTGCCATTTTCAAATTAAAAAATCTGTATTTGTCTTATTTTCAAAATGAGTAAACTCATGTAACTTTGGGCTTTGTTAAATACATTTCCGTGATGGCAGCAGGTGAAATAATATTTAATATATCCCTTGCTGGGTGCCGGGGGCCCAAATATAGTTTTTTTATGCACTCACTCACTCATCATTAATTCTCCTCATTCCCGCAGCAACGCGCAGGGAAATCGCTAGTATTTAATATAAGTGGTTTCGCAATAACGTAGTTAAAAATTCTCTTATATATTATATCTTATTGTGAATGTTCAATATAGTGTCAAATTATCCAAGTTTTTATTTCTCATCATTTCAAATATATTAAGTGTTCTATTCTCCCTCAATTTTTCAACTATATCTTTTGTCGTAAAGCCTAACATCTTCTCCTCTATATTCACTTTGTTCCAGTTTCTCGCAATTGAATTGTTGTCATTCAAAAGCTGTCCTCCAAAATCTACCATAGAATTTCACCGTACTATTCCTTGCTTTCAAGATTGACTAATCTTAGACCCTTTACATTATACTTTCTAAAAATTGTATTATTTTAATTAATTTGTCCACAAAAGTTTACTCATATTACAACCTTTTGCTTCTCCATATGATATTTCATTGTGTTTCAATTACATATTGTAAAATAAAGTATTCGATAAATTAAAAACATTAAATTAACACTACGTACTAAAAATCAATTAATCTACTTGCCGCTCATATTTAAACTTCTAAAACAATTTTAGTTTTTTGCTTGATTCTTTCATCTCTTAACATCTTTAGATTTAGTCCTTGAAACACACACACACTCACACACAGACTCCCACACTGACATGCACTTACACAATCACGGACACAAAATTTTATCAATGTGTCGAAAATGCATCCTGAGTCTAAAGGAGATTTAATATTTCACAATTACAATACGAACTTTTATACTAACAACTGATAGTTCTTGGGGCCTCATATACAGTTGGTCTCAAGAAGGTTCGGTTGGTTGCTACGACTGTCTAGGATTCATGCTTAGTGCAAACATATTTTATTTAAGTATTATTTTAAAGCTTTGATTTTTCTCTTTTTCCCCACTTCCTTTTTACACTAGACATATAATTTTTTTAGCCACCTCCCCCGCACACGATGTGAGGAAAATTAGTCTTTAATTGGATGGGTTTTCAAATGGTACCCCTTATTTCGTAATTTGGATTTTTGGGGCCTTTTAAAAAAATCCTCTGCAGCGTATTAATTTCCAAATTCTATTAATATAACTCATTAGTTTTTTTCGGCCTGTCGTTCCCAGATGTTTGAGCAATTTTTTGTTTTGAACTTTGTATGGCTCTTGTATCTTGCCAATTAGCACTTATTGAGCATGTGTTGTTACTCTTTCAATCTGACGTGAGACGAGAAACCTTATGAATGTGGGCGCATGCGTTGTCACCTTGTTGAGTCCGCCCTCCTCATTTAGTCAATGGCTCAGCTGAAGACAGAACTGGTGCCTTTTTTAAATGGAGAAATTGCTCATGCGCGCTTAACTACACGTTCCGTCTAGTGTCTTAAAATTGTTTGAATTTCTTGTTTTGCATGCAGCTGATATTGTATCCTTAAATCACTAAGTTTGTCTCCTGTTTCTCTTTGCACTATTCGCTTTATCGACTGCAGACCAAAAATTAGCCGTAAATTTGTCGTACGTCTTTTGAGCTTTCTGCGCCTTCAATGAGACGGCTTTTTCAGGGATTTCACTTGTTTCTATACAAAGTCTTTCAGTTTATTGTCTCATTGAGGTCCAAATTTCTGTTTCCCGTGTCTCCTTGGGAACGTTCACCTCACAATCCCTAGGATTGAGTCAATATTCTTCCCGTAGGTGGTGTCAATATTGTCTCCTGTAAAATCCAGCAGATTGAGCTTGGTCTCGCTCTTGTTCTCGTACTTAAGTCCATTGGCTTTACCAAACAATTTGAGTCAAGATTTGCCAAAATCTACCTCAAATTAAATAAAGAATTAGAAGATGGTCACTTCCTACTTCCTTTAATACTTCAAGTCTATGCTTGGACTCAAAGTCAACTGAAATTAATATTAGCGATAGAGCTGGGCAATCCGTTCGTGAAGTATCTTCGTTACTTCGTGTTCTTATTGCATTTTACTACAGACAGATTATTGTAAAACAGCCAGACTTTGTACAGAATGCCCATATGCACCGATGCAAAGTCGACCAATCACCAATTGACCGTCTGAGCACGGCCTGTTGGTCGTTACCATGATTTTAATAGGAGTAGTAGCCAACCTGCCCGATGTAGGTTACCACCATTCCGGGACATGCTTTATCGCGATATAAATGAACCATACGAAAAGAGAGAATAGATAGAAATCTTTAATCTATTAAAGACGTTCCGAGTGCGGCCTGTCCATTGCCCAGCAGGTTTTCGATCTTCGGCGTTATTAGCCGGCCTCTGTTTGGTGTGAACCTGCTTCCGTACCCTATACCTGACCTTTCATTGAGGTCATGCTAATCACTCATGCTGTCCGTAAGTTTTCCATTGCTTAAGGTTTGGGGATTTCGCAGGGTTTATTGGTTTCATGACGCAGTCATATCCGCAATCTTGCTTGTCTCTGTGGGCCAATCCTTTCTAAAAATTATGTTTAAAATAGTAATTTTAAAAAATATATATACTTATTGGCTCATTGAAGTAAATGTGTTAAGATATTTTCTTTTTAAAAGACGAATCTCATTTTCAATATATCAATAAATTGAAGAAAATTTCATTTCTATCTATATCCTGACAAAATACCAGGGTTTTGAAGCGGAATTTTGTTTTCAGTTAGCGTAATACCCATTCAAAATACAAATTAATTTTATTCTATATAATGGTGGATACATTAAATTTATTAAATTCACAGTCTTTTCTGTATGATTTTTTGGTACCGTCGAAAAACATAAGTTATTTTTTATAAGAAAACATTTCCACCCCCCCTCCAGTAAGTGATAATTAAAACAATTTTTATGGGTGTTAACATTACCGATGAGTACTCCTCAAATTGCCAATTTGCATGGTTCTACCTAAAAGGGAAATTTTAGAACTAGGGATTGTCATTTTCATACAGCCACTTATACGAAAAATAGTACATTTGAGACCCCGGTCCCACGTAAGCGATAATTTAAATATTAAAACATTTCAAAGTTTCATGTTCCTATCTATATTTGAAGTTGGAGAATTAATGATTGAGTCAGTCAGTCAGTCAATCAGAGCTTTGACTTTTTAATATAAGAAAAAAAAAATGGGGCCACCGCCTCTAGTAAGCGATAATTAAACAGTTTTTCACAAAAAACATCAAAAGTTTCATACTTCTACCTACACGGGAAATATGAGAATGAGCAATTTTCCATTTTTATTATTCTAAAGAAAAAAAAAGTGACTTTGGGCCCACGGCAACAATGACTGTGATTTTAATTTAATTAATATTTTGCTTATTATTGTTGGGATAATTTGCTCAACAATTTACATTTTTTCATTATTTTACTTACTCGAGAAATAGGAGAATTAGTAAATGTCAATTTTAATTTCGCACGTATAAGGAAACACATCTTTTTGGGCCCCCGGCCTAACATGAGCGGGAATTTTAAATTTTTATTTTTGCCAACCATCGACGTGAAAAGTTACCCAACATTTTCCCAATGTTTAATTCTTCTAGCTGCATGGGAAGTTGCAGAATTAGTGATGAGTGATTAAGGATTCGGCTTTAATTAGTATAGATATGGAAGAAACTACATTGGGCCCCCGGCCTGAAATGAGGGGATATTTAAAAACAATCAGAAGAATTATCGTAGTGATGAGTAGTTCTTAATGTAAGTAAAAAAATTAATTTTGGCCCTCGCCCACAGTAAGTGATAATTAAATTACTATTTTTACTGTTACGATTGCAGATGTGTTCTCCAAGTTGGAGAATTAGTGATTTTAAATTTTATAAAGCTCATATAAGGAAAAAAATCAATGTCCCCGTCCCCAGTAATGATAATTAAAATTTTTATTCGCCTGCTACGAAAGCGGAAGTTTACTTAACAACGTCTTTAGGTTCAATGCTTCTAACTATCGAGAGTTAGAGAACTAGTTATTTACAATTTTTATATAGCTTGTACAATGGAAAAACATTTATATATATATATATATATATATAAGGGCTGTTATCGATTAATTTAAATTTAATATTTAACTTTTGAAAATTTGCCGATTAATTAATCGATTATTTTGTTAAGCTAAAAATAAAGATGAATGACGTCACTACACTGAAAATTTCAAGGGCAGTAATAAAAACAGTCAATTGGTATTTACACCAAGTTATTTTTAAAACGCTTAGCACTGAAAACCAGTTATATAACGTATTAAAATGAGGCACTTCAATAAAAAAAAATCAAATTAATTTTATAAATATAAAAGTAATACAGCTGTATAGAAATTGTTTGATGATTAGTAAAAACATAAAGATCATCTTTTTATCCCAATTGGTTCGAAGCTATGATTTTTTTCCAAGACCTCATAATCTCTATTTTCACTATTTCGTTTTTCTTCTTATGTTGTGCAATTTTATTGCATTTTTTAAAAAGCCCAAAACCTGAGTATTCAATTTAATTAAATTTTAAACAGTACTATCGCCATCTGGTCTATTTAAAAATAAGTCGTTCAATATAATGTCAATGAATTTAAATTTTTTATTGTTCAATAGTTAAAAACAGTGTATTTTTAATATCATTGTCCTTATAAAACAGGTTATTTTAAAGTATACTTGCTCTGAATTCCCTAAATGGAGAAGTTTGTACGTAAAAAGATGATGATAAAATAAAAACTATTATTAATTATTTATTTATATAAAAGAAACATTTTTCTATTTTTAATCACTAATTTATCGATTAAAATAATTTTAATCGATAAAATAATTTACCGATTAATCGAGAAATTAATCGGTATTTCCGCAGCCCTAATATATATATATATATATANTATATATTTATTTATTTATGGAACAAAACTATTCAAGCCCCCTCATCTTTTTAAATTTTTTTTTCGTGTTTTGAATTTCACCTTATTTGGTCATCTAGATTTTGCGTTAAAAAGGAACAGAAAAAAAGACAGACGACAAATGCAGTAAATTAATATTATATAACATATTTTATATGTATATAACACTTGGGTATCAACCGCAAAAAATGACTGAAGTCTTCATGATAAATATATTTCAGTTGCAATCTATTAATTTATTTAGAAATTGTTCGTCAGAGTAAAAAATAATTAAAAAACACAACTTTCAGTTATATATATTTACTAGCAATTTACCCGCGCTTTGCTGTGGTGAATTAGGATTTAAGTTATTGAAAAATGCGGCTTTTTATATAGCTCATTTTAAGAAAAAACCTATATTTAGGCAATCGTACTCATAGTGAGAAACCATTTAATGTATTTTCATCGTAATATCACTTGAGTGTATTCAACACATTCCCAAAGTTTCAAGCTTCTATCTACATGGAAGCTTGGAGAATTAGTGTTGATTTAGTTTTATATAAATGTTTAGTTTTAATACGATGTTATGTTCATGTAAAGCGCCTTGATCCCAGTTCCTTACAGGGATACAACGCTATATAAAAAATCATATTATTATTATTATTATATAGCCCATTTTAGGGGGAAAAAAGGTTTTTGGCCCCCGGCAACCAATGAGTGGAAATTTTTATAATTTATCTAATTATTTTCCTTATTACCATCGCTGGGTGTTACTAAACAACTACAGAAGGCTTTATACTTTAACCTACACAGGAAATGGGAGAAGCAGTAAATTTTAGTTTTTATTAGCTCATTTAATAGAAAAACTACATTGGGGCCTCCGGAATGCAGAAAGTGATCATTTAAATATATATTCACCTGTTAACATCGAAAAAGTGTACTCAACAACTTCCCAAAGATTAAAGTTCTACATACCCGGCACAAAGGACAAATAATGATTGTCAATTTTTTCAAATAAAGAGAAATAGTTTTTGGGGCCTCAGCCAAACATAATTTGGAAATTCAAATTTCCTTTTTATCGTGAGAGGGTATTCAACTATTTCTCATATTTTCACGCACCTACCTACACGGGAAAGTAAAGAATAAGTGCTGATTAAGGATGGAATGAGTGCATTAAAAACTATCCTTGGACCCAAGGCCCCCAGTAAGGTATATTATAAATATCTTTTTACCTGCTACCATCGTGGAAGTGTATATAAGATCCCCCCCCCCCCAAATTGTACGCCTTTACCTATTCGGGAAATAAGAGAATTATAGATTTTCAATTTTTAAATAGCTCATATTAGAAAAAATAAACGGTTTTTGGGCCCGGCCCCCATGAGTGTGGTTTTCAAAATTCTTTTCACACCAACTTTTGTCGTGAGATAGAACTAACATCTTCTTAAAATTTCATGCTCCTTCCTACACGGGAAACAGGAGAGTTGGTGATTTTCAATTTTTGTAGAGCTGCTATAAGGGGGAAAAACGTTTTGGGGACACGGGCCCCATTAGTGGGAAATTAATTTTTTTTTTTCGAATTATCGTCCAGAGCACGTATTCAACAAATTTCCAAAGTTTCATGCTCATACCTACACGGGAAATTGTTGATTTTATTTTTTATAGACTCTATATAAGGAAAAACTTGTTTTTGGGCCCCGGAACCCCCATATAAGCGAGATTTATAAAATTCTTTTTCGCAAATTTTCGTCGTGAGCGGGGTACACAAAAACTACTCAAACTTTCATGCTCCCACCTACACGGGAAGTTGGAGAATTAGTGATAAATGAGCGACTTTTACTATTCGAAAAACTATATTTAGGCCCACGGTCACCAATGTCAGGGAATTTTAACGTTCTTTTTTGCCAGTTTTTGTCGGGAGCGAGTACTAAACAAAATTTCTTAAGTTTCATGCTCCTACCTACACGAAAAATATGATAATTAGTGATTTTAATTTTTTACATATCTCATGTCAGGAAAAAACATTGTATGGGCCCCGGTCCTTATTAGGGAGAAATTTATCTTTTTGTTCATTTAATTATCGTCAATAGCATGTACTCAAAATATTCCCAAACTTTCATGCTTCTAACTTCACGGGAAATAGGAAAATTGGTGATTTTCGATTTTAATATAGCCCATTTAAGGCAAAATGTTTTAGGGCACCCAGCCCCACACGAGCGAGTATTTTAAAATTCATTTTAGCCAATTTTCGTAGTGAGAGGGACGTAACAACTTCCCAAAGTTTTATGCTTCTACCTACACGGGAATTAGGAGAATTAGTGATGAATCAGTGAGTGAGCCAGTGAGGGCTTTCCCTTTATTAGTATAGATTTAATTTTAAAACATTTTAGAATTTATTTTACTCTTAAAATGCATAAGGTGGTTTAAATAAATTTTTAGCTATTTGTACTTGTAATGGTATTGTTCAGGTATTAAAATTGCAAACTTTAAAAAATCATTGCAGACGACAGACTAGTCTCTTTTTCTTTCCAAGCAAGATATAAAAAAAACTCTAGACCATGTTTTACTTTTTTTAATTTAAATTTAATTATAAATTGTGGCACGGGTTCAAAACAGCGACTGTCAAAACAGCGATCGTCATAACAGCGACGTTTAAAACAGCGACTGTGTCGAAACAGCGACGGTCAAAACAGCGACTGTATCAAAACAGCGACTGTATCAAAACAGCGACTGTATCAAAACAACGACTGTATCAAAACAGCGACTTCATCACAAAGCTATTCTGGTCCAACCGTAAACCTAACACAGTGGTTCTAAACTTTTTGACACATAGACCCCTTTTTCATTTTCTAAACTTATACAAGGACCCCAAATGAAAAAACTACATAAATGCAGAGAAAAAATAAATCCTAAAACAAAAGCAACATTGTATGAAGTATTTAATGAAAATTATAAATTTTGATTGAAATAAAATTTAAAAGCAGAGTCCTCTTCTCTTCTATATATATATATATATGTATGCCACCTTATAGATGATCAGGATAAGTATGAAGAAGAATTATTTAACTGAAATTGCATTTTTTCTTTCCCCATGGACAAAGAATCCCGTATATATTTGTTCTAAAACAAACCTTTTTTGCAAAAACGTTTTATCCGTGAAAATACGTGGGTTTGGGTTTTCGAACGGATCATTGGCGGTTTCTGCATGTATAAGTAATTATTGTGTTTTTATAGTAGAATGTAGATCATCAAGATCCTTTTCTACATTGTTCAAGATTGGAATGCTATATCAGAAAGATATAAACTATTAAGAAGCATCTGCACTTGCCTTGTATAAATCATTGTATTTTTTTAAAGTCAACATTAATGTAAGCGCTTTTGTCATTGCTTAACAAATATTTTTTTTAAAAAAGTTAACTCTTGCCTAATAAGGAGCACAAAAACAAAGATAGGTAAAAATTAAAAATTAAAAAATGATATTGACCAATTAAACTAGTATTTGTTGTTGTTTTTTTTAATTACATTTTTTAAAACTGCCATGTGTACCAATTTGTTTATGCTGCCCTTTTATTTTTGTGTACAGCGAGCGAGTGGGTTACACCATTTTATTAATTTATTTTCCAATTCATGGGGAAGGGGGTCGGCTTATGAATGAACGGGATATGAAAGCAGTATATATTGTTTCATATTGTATTGATTATTCAATACTTTTTTTCTGTTTTCAGATGGCATGCACAGAATCCGGACTGAAAACGAAAAATCATAATGAGTTACATGACAATGACACACATGAAACCCAGGTATCAGAAGGAGGAGAAGCAGATCTACACAAACATCTTGTTGGCTGTAAGAAGAATCCAGGTCACAAACAGTTTGTTCCTGTGAACGATTTTAACGTCAATCACCTGCCTGAAGGTGTCCATGAAAATCTCCTAGTTGAATACGTAAAAGCTATAGCTGACCTCACTGTCAGGGTAGCTGTTACAATAACCAGTTCAGAAAGACCAGAGCTTTGGCCAAACACAAAGCACCTATATCCATTTTATGACATGAGAGAAAGTAAGGTCATGAGACTAGGGACAGGGATGGTAGAGTATGTCACCTTTAAATTCGACAAGGGAACTTGTCCATGTCACAAGTGGTAAAATTTGGACTCACCCAGCAAACTGTGGGGTGAGGTAGGAATGTACACGGCCAGACACGTTGTGTTTGATGACCTTGAGGCGAGACAAACCACGTGTAGATTGTTCTTTGATAAACAAGATAGTCCACTGGTCACTCTTGAATGTTGGACAGTGTATCATGCGAACATTGAGGAAGACAGGTGTTTGTTGAAATATGCGACATGTGACGTAGAGTTACTGTGCAAACTGCATTATATGTTGGTAAACTGGTTGGAACAATGGGAGAAGGTATTTAAAAAATACGAGAGACCTAGGAACAAGTTGATATTGATAGTATCACATCCACATGGATGTCCTAAACAGATCTCTGTAGGACACTGGATAGACAAGAAAAAGTTGAGTTATTTAATGACCAAGTACACGTATACAACATGTACTTGTCCTGGCAGTACTGGGGCTTATGTCCACCCATTTGGGTATGATGATAGCTGGTCATACGAGCGCCATGTCCACTGTGGGGTCAACTCTGAGGGAAGAAATTTTAGTTGCGCTAGTAGGGAGTACATTAAATATAGATGATATTATCATTTCATATTTTTATACTTTGTAAAATCTTCTATCATATTTATTTTGTTGTAATTATTTTCACACTAACAATGCCCCATGTACACACCAATCCAACGCACTTGTGCTCACTTATCACAAACTTTGGCATCCTATATTGAAAATCCCAATCTCATGTTCTTTAAACATATCAAATTAAAAGAATTCTATTATTTACACGTTGCCTTTTTTAACCTTATCAACTAGATTTTTTAAATAAATGTTGTAATGAATTTGTATATCCCCCAACCATTAGCGTTGGCACCTTAAATAACAATGACGGCCCCCTTAATATGGTTACTCGTAATTAATCCATGTCATTATAATCGCTATTTTTCAAATAATTTTTGTTTGGAAGGTCATTTGGTATGAAGATTTGTACAAAATTTATTGAATTTAAAGGACAACTAATTCTATTTTTAAGCCCAAGTATCAATATTTCCCAACAATTCCCAACTATGCTACTATGCTATTTTTGTTCATATTACATAAAGACATATAATTATTGAGTTGAATATTTTCTTAACCTTAGAATATTTAGAAAACGTGCGTCAAGTGTTGTTTGTTGTAAATGTTAACAGCCCATTCAACTCAACTCATCTCCTTCCTTACTTTTAGCCCCACCCCCTACCCACCACCATAGATTGCATTTAATATTTTAATAACACTTCCATTCATTTTGTTTCTTTACAGTAAATATTTATTGAAATCGTGACCATAAAATTTTTATCCGGCTTTTAAATGGTGCGTATGGTAGTGTTTTCAGAGAAATGTGAATCACAGTTGGTGAATGTGTTTTGACTGAGTGAACACGAAGTTCACGGGCTTGATTGTTTGTGAACTATGTTCAGAGGACATGAGAGAGGTCATTCAAGGGTCAGTCGTGACTGGTCGGGGGGTATGAACATGTTGTGACTACGTCAGTAAGAGGCAGTCAATTGAAGAGAGTTAGAGATTCGATGGAAAGACTTTAATGTTGCCCAGTGTCGGTCAGGTGACCAAGTGCTTACATAATCTTATGATTATGTACACGTGTTCACAATGTCTGAGAGTTAAAGAGATTTTATGTAAACATATTACGAGTTGTAAATATATTTACTTTTAGATTTAAATTTCTTGGCTAAGTATCGGCCTGTAGAGATTTTTTATGTGTTTGAAAGTAATGCAACGTATTGTTGGATTAGGTTCAAACGTTATTTAAAGTGCAACTGTAGTCACTTGTTTGACATTTGTTAAGGCAAAAAGGTCTATAACCACTGAAGCAAGGAAAGAGATTTATTTGACATTGTGAACACGTTACTGGTACACGATGAATAGATTTTATATTGATTAGTATTAGAGCCCATTAAATCAATACTTAAAAGTTTTGTTTTTTTAATTGACATTAAAATATTGGATACATAAAATGTTATATCAAATAGAATAGACAGAGAGAAGAAGAAATTGGACGGTGATAGATTTTGTATTAGGCCTAGAGAGTTGTAAGCTTTTTTTTTTTTTTGTCAGGACACCTGTCTTAATGAGATTAAACTTGATTATACAAGAATTATACTGAATCAAGTCTGTTGATGACTACTTATAGATCCGTGAAAAAACGTGAAAATCTTATTACCACCAGTCAATGACTTTGTCTTCATTAACATTCAAATCCGTTCATAAAATAAACTGAACTTCATTATGTTATAAATGTCTTCATAACAAATATTTATAAGGCAAAAGTAAAAAAAAAAAATTTAAAAGGCACAAATACATACCTTCATAAAGTTTTTAGTTTGTGATGTTTTATACTTTTTCTCATGGCACATTTTAAAATTATACAAAATGATAGCCTTATGGTAAGTTAGTTATACCATCCTCAACAGCCAATATAGCGATAGATGAGTTAAAGTCCATGTTTGTATTATGTGTAGTAAATTATTGTTTCCTTAACTTCATTTTTAATCAAACATCTAATGTGAATTTGATAAGTCATAATGTTATTAAATGACTAATGTCAGCATATATCTATTCTGACCATCCTAATTGTGAGAATAAGTTTAAGATATTTTATTCACTGGTTTAGTCAAACGCTAAAATTGAAGTAATGATCTATAATAGAGATACATTTTATTAAAAAAGTTTACATATTTTTTGGACAGTATATTTTACAGTTTATTTTCAATTTGCGATCAGTGGTTGTGTCTTTTTACATTGTCAACGAAACCGACAATAAACATAACATAATCTGGTATATGTAACATAAACAGCATTGATGACATATAAAAATATGTAGATTATATAACATTGACAACATGAAAAAAAACACATGACGTCGTGTATGCAACATAAACAACAAATCAACAAATATAAAATGATATGATGTCTAAAACGTTGAATAACAATCAAGAATACTCAAATTGCATACTGTAACTAACGCTCACTGAAATAATCTACTTCTTAACTAAAATTTATTAAACTGGAATAATTATTTTAGAATTCACATCTGTTTTCGGAAACTATAAATTGCAAAAGATATATAAATATCTATGGGTTCAAGCCTGAGTGGCAAGCCTTTTATTTTAATATTTAATTGTTGTTTCTGTTCCCCTTCCCCTTGCGGACATGAATATTGTGAAGATCCAAGGGTCGTTCTTCTGTTTATTTTATCTATCTACTCTCACTCCTTCACTCTAACTTCCCATACTTAAATTCGTAGTATTTAATCACTAACTCCAAGACAGAATCACAGTTAATTTAGGCTTAATCTCTTAACTTCTGAACCTTAAAACGACCCTCTTCCTTAACTCAGTCTCTCTGCTTATCCCCGTCTATCTGTCCGTGTGTCCTCTACGTGTGTGTCCGTGAGTCAGGCCGAACGCTCCTCTTCTTCTTGTATGCTCCGCCCCCCACACTCCGCTGTCCTAAAGTCAAATATGTCAATCAAATACTACCTCCCCTTGATAAGACGGTGGTAGGTGGGTTTGACGTACCCTGTCATGGTCAGTAGCTCCCCCTTTTTTCCTCGTCGGCTATTTTCATCTACCGCCATACCCGCCATACTCTCGTCTTCAATGATTCCCAATTAGAGCGAGCAGTTTGCACCTCTGGCCACCTGGACTCACTCGCTCGTCCCGCAGCACCTCAAAGACCAAAATACCTTAGCGCCCTAACCGCCCCAAAATTCCCCACAATATTCTGTTCTAGGGTCAACTATCATAGTTCATAGTTGGCAAATGATTGTCGTATTAAAGAAAAGGGGGAGGTAACAACAACTGCATTGCCCATGTCTCAAATTGAACTCGCTTTCTTTATTACTTTATGCAACTGAGTGTCCGTTCTTTACCAACCTCCCGTCCGTTTTTGCTCTATCTGCGGTGAGCGTAAGCTACGCTGTGGGCTTATATATATATATATACATATACATAAATATATATATATATATTAGGGCGTCCTAGAAATGCTAGGAAAGTTATTAATTTTTAATCTTCTGTGTCTCACCCCCTGAAATGTGTCTGTTGGATACAATGAGTGAATTGGTGAAGTCATAGCTCATTTGAACAACATTTAGAGGTCCCCCAAGAGCTTTTTAAATTCCAGTATTAGGGCATCATAGAAATCCAGACGAACTTATCAGGGATGTTGGGGATGCAACAAAAGATGCTTCGTCACAATGCCCTCACCTTGGGTCACCATCAGATTCAAGTGTTGAGTCAGCAGTAGACATACAAAAGCAAATGGATGTAGTTGGTTTTGACAGTGACACAGACGCACATTCAATGACATCGTCTATTTATTTGGATTCCAATTACGATCCAGAATATGATGAAGAACTTGTCATCCAATCAGCATCCTCAAGCAAATCAAATTCTGCAACACGAAATCGGAGACGAATCATCATATCACCAAAAGTTGCTGCAGTGCTGGACAGAACGAACACCAGCATTAGAAAATTTACAATTATATTTGCATCCGCATTCAACGAAGCTGCTGTTCCGACATCTGACACGGTATTTTCCAAGAGCACAATGCATCGTCATCGCAAGCTTCGTCGTCAACAAGCTTCAGCATGTATAAAAGAAGACTATATTCCCTCAAAATCAATTGTTCATTGGGATGGTAAGCTATTGCCCGATGTTACTGGAGAAGTTACCATGGATCATTACCTGTCCTGATCTCATCACTTGTCGGTGGCACTTTAAAGCTTCTTGGTTTTCCCAAGTTAGCATCCGGGTCAGCACAGCACGGGCAGCTGCTGATGCAGTATATGAACATATCAAATCTTGAAAGTGCGAATCTATGGTCATCGACATGTCCTTCGACAGTACGGCTTTCAATACTGTAAGACTCAATGGAGCTTGCACTCTGTTAGTAGTGGCCCTTGGACGTAATCTATTATAGATGGCATGCCGTCATCACATGTTGGAAGTACTACTTTCCGATGAATTCAATGTTTGTCTTGGACCATCCACTGGACTAGAGGTTTTGTTTTTTAAGAGGTTTCGAGGGAAATGGCCAGAACTAAACCACACACCCGAAGCCAGCTCCGCCCCTTTGATAATCGTGCCTGATTCGATTAAAGAATTTATCAAATGTCAACTTCAGGTCAGTCATTCACGTGATGATTATTTTGAATTTCTTCTGCTTTGCTGCACAAATGGTTGGGTTGTAGGTTGATGTCAGCATTCGCAGACCTGGTGCCCTACATAGTTCAAGGTGGATGGCAAAAGCAATCTATGCATTGAAAATCAAACTATTGTATGCAGGCAACGAAACCATCTTCAGTTAACAGCTCGAGAATTACAAGGTATTCAGCGCTTTAATCGGTTTACCCTATGTGTTTATATTCAATCATGGTTTTCATGCAGGTTCACCGCAGATGCACCTGTGAATGATATCTTGTTGATACAGCGTTTATACGAATATGATGATGATGTTCTTCGATCGACTGGATTGAAAAAAGTTGTGCGTCACTCGTGGTACTTGAGTCCGGAACTGTCGACGCTTGGGTTATTTTTATCCCTTTTATCGGACAAAGAAAAAATTGGCTTTGTTCGGACAATACAATCAGAACGTGGATCGCATCTCATAAAAACACTTCCAAAAAGTGTTGTTGATTTGTGTGCTTCTACCACATTTTTTTTAACATCCAAAATTGATGCCAACTTTCTAGATGTTCCTGTTGAAGCATGGTCAGATACAACATCTTTTAAAGTTGCAGAAGATTTTTTAAAAGAGTATGGCTTGTATCAATGACTCTGCAGAGCGAGGTGTAGCACTGATACAAAGTTTCAATGACAGTATCACAAAAGACGAAGAACAAAAATAATTGTTTGCTCCAAGTGGTGGACAAACATCGTAAAAATTTTGCAGAGTGTAATCTTGAACAGCTGGCTAAAATTTAAATTTAAAGAACTTTTTAAAAAAAAAATTCTACCCTTCAGTACAAAGTACAAGATAAAAATGAATACTTAATAGCATTGCTTATTATTATTATTATTATTCAAGCAGATTGACATTCTTTCAATAATTTACTTGACAAAATGAATAAAACATTGTTTTTCATAATTTTTTACTTCAATTTCACAATTTAAAAATAAAAACCATTCAAGATTTATATATTTTGTTTCATTTAATATTATTAACAATACTAAGCATCAATTTGTTACTTAATCTATAAGTTTTGCATATAATGCAACATTAACGCTGTATTAGATTTAACCGCGAATGATTCTACACCAAAATCTGGAACTTTAAACCTCTTGGAGACCTCTAAACATTGTCCAAATGAGCTGCAATTTTGCAGGTTAACTACTGTTACCATACAAACATATTATGTGAGGTGAGACATCAACATTTCAAAACTTTATTTTTTGGACACTCCACTACCAGTGCATTCTCAATAAGTAACTCTAAAAATACATTCTCAGTAAACAACACTACCAATACATTCTACATAAGTAACACTACCAATAC
>MUZC01001341.1:43819-86319 GCA_002072015.1 Radix auricularia
ATAATACGAAAATGCGCAAACACGTCCTGAGTCCAAAAAGGGACCAGGCTTAACATGATTTTTTAAATAGTAGTTCATTATAAGGAAATATAACCGTTACAGTTAAAATTAAATTTATTTGTTCCTTTTCCTCTCTTACTTTAAAGAGTTTACACTATTCTGGGTGAAAAGATATATTCCAGTTAGTTTCCTATTTTATAAATTCATCTTTTTCATATTTAGATGTTGTTGGGTATATACTGTATATAAATTAAAAAGTGCTAACTCTTATTTGTGCATTATTACGGACTTCTCCCTAACCAAAAGGAAGTCTGCATTTAAATTCTATTAAACATGGTATTATTATCTTAGTATTAAATGCTTTTGTTTGTGCATCATTAAAATGTATCAATAAACATGAAAGAGTAACGAAAAATACATGTTAAGATGTAACGATGCGTCATGCATGGAGGAAATACACCAAAAAATCTAATTTAGTTTTTAAAAGTGTCGACTTTCTACCGTTCCAATACTTAATGTGTAATTCAATGAGTTACAATGAGAAGCTTAAATTGAAATTATATATTAATTAACACTTATTTCATGCTACTTTTATATATTTTAGACGATTAGTAAAATATGGAATTTGAGAGTAGAAGCAAATTTCGTTGTCTTTGTTGCTATTATAACTACAACATTTAATCTAATGTTATGTTCCTTTAAGGAAGCTTAAAAAATTGGACTCTCTAAGAGCTAGCACATTTTATTAAAAATTATCGTAATTAATGTAAGTAATTAATATCGATGTTAAACAACATAATTAATAAAAAGGTATAGTAGATACTGTTTCCCTTTTGTTATTTCTGTTTATCAGTAAGAGTGTAGGAAGTAATTCTCTTATATGACAGTGGTATTACCATAGGTCGTAGAGTCTTGCCCGTTTTTTAATAAATATTTTTATAAGAAGAAGAAAGTGTTGAATACCTCCCCACCTCCATTTTAGAACCTTTGCATTTTTGAGAACCGTTGAGGGTAGGGGTAGGTCCATCAAAGCAACAGGGACGCTGTCCTTGAAATGGACAAAGATCCATAATGTACCATGGAATATTCTGTAGCATGAGTATAGTAAAGGTTGGCCGAACGTTCTCGAAGCCATGCATGTCAGTGCGTGATTTACAGTTGGTACACGCCACTGACCAATCACATGAGAGCGTTTCGGTCAAGCCACGCTAAAGTAGGGGCCTATATAAACGGTCACTCAACCTTACAGCGGTCTCTTCTCAGAAATTCGCAGTACACCAGGGTCTGCGGTGTGACTGAACGAATTGAGTTGAGCCTAGCTGAAGTCTGTTCAGTTAGTTTGTGCAGCTAGTCAGTGGAGCTAGTTAGTAGTGGAGCTAGTAAGTGGAGCTAGTTAGTCAGTGGAGCTAGTCTGTGGGGCTAGTCAGTGGAGCTAGTCAGTGGAGCTAGTCAGTGGAACTAGTCAGGAGAACCAGTATAGTGGCGGAGGAACCAGTGAGCTATTATCTCAGACAGGAGATAAAGACTAAGAGGAGGGGAGCAGGTGGCCGTACCTTGAACGAAGACAGTGACCAGTGGGGAAGAAGTCGAATGCCAAGCTGACCACAGAGCGGAGCTACGCTTGATTGGCCAGACCAAAGCACAGCCTTCCAACCAGTCCTTTGGCCACGCCCAGTCCATGAGGGACGTGGGCATCATTTCAAACTATTAGTATAATTTATCATAGATGTAGATAGTGTAATCCAGTATGTGTTTACTAATGCAGCTTCACGCATATATGTATATATCTCTAATGCATTAAATATTTTATATCTTTGTCACTTTCACTTAGGCGTTCCTTTTCTAATTATTAGTGATAGGCTTTATGTCGTTTAGTTATATTATTATTATTAGTATAGACTATAGAATAGTTAAAGTTAACTGTACCCTAGACACAGTACTCAACAGTTGGGAGCTCTGCGTTTGGGCGAGCACACCCCAATATTCAATCGTGTGGACCTGCAACAGTCGGGCCACCGAATATTCAACATTTGGGGGCTTCGTCCAAAGCTATATTTTTCTTAGGGCTTGTGGACCTTAGGACATACATTTATTTATTGTAGTCTATTATTTTAGTATGAATATTTCTTTAATATTGTTGATTACATGTTTAGTACCTCTATAAAATTTTATTTTGAAAAGTTTAATGTACTAATTGATTTTATTTTAATTACCCGCAATTTTAAACAGTGGCACAACATTCAGACGAGACGGCAAGACGTACCCAGTTACAGTGTTACGTAACAAGACCAACAGCCGACGGACGAGGAACGCGCAAGCAGGTTCAAAAATTCAGACTCGCCCCACTCAAGCCTTAGACAAAGGGAAAAATTCAGGGGGAGGTAAGGAAAAGTTTGGATCGTCCGTACTGTTACATTAACAGGCCACTGGTAGCGTTAGTATGTTTGTTGTTGATTTTAGGCTAGGTGCTATGTTTTATTTGTGTGTTAGATGTACCATATTATTGTAAATTAAGTCCGTATGCCCGTAAGAGCGATAAAGGAACTTCGCTGGGGACTCTTTTTACATTTTTCTGAACTATTGATGAGGGTTAGTATATATTAGTATTTTGTTATAGTCCTTCTTTGTAACGTATTGTCAGTATTGTTACTTGATTTACTTGTTCCAAGTAATTTATCAGAATATAATTATGCATTTTTCAATGAAAACTGAGAAAGAATTTCGAGAGATAGCAATAGAAATAGGCTTTGAGGGTGAAGAGATTGAAGATTACGTACAGAGAGGATTGTTAAAAGAAAGATTTAGGAAAGAATTTATATTCAGTTTAGAGGAAAAAAAAGAAAACATTATATGATGAACGAAGTGCGATTGTGGATAAGTTAATTCAGGACCTACGTTCCGTTTATGATGTGTTTGATAAGAAAAAGTCAAAACAAATGTCTGCAACAGAAATGTTTCTGCTTGAAGAAGAATTACATCAAGTAAAAACGACTCAAAAGCAGCGAGAAATATTTTATACACAAAGGATGATTAAAATTGATAGAGAGCGCGAGAGATTACAGTCAGAAATAGAGTCGAAGTATCGGGAACTATATATTGCCTTGGATGAATTTGACAAGGAGCATAAGAGACTATGGAATATAGAAGATGAAATTGAGGAAGAAAGTGAAGATGTGACCGAAGAAATCAAGAGTGAAACTAAGGATGAAACGGACGCAACTGAAGATAGAACTGAAGAGGAAACTAAGGGAAAAATGTTGACTGATGATAACTATGCCCAATGTGCTACGCAGACGGACTATGACAATGTGGAAGAACAGATGACCTTGACTGTCATCAATGACCGAAATGGGTCAAATAAGAAAAGAAAAAGAAAGAGGCACGCTACTGACTCACCAAATGCAAAGGTCACGCCTTTGGTTGAGACAAGAGCGTTGGCGTTAACACAAACAAAGACGGGAGACGGTAAGCCAAGTTTACCAGGAACAAGGGGAGAGAAAGGTGGTGGGTCGGACGCCACGGCCGACATCAAAGGGCTAGTAGACGCTGACCGTGACCGGATCTGATCGAGCAAATTGACCATGGGTCAAGGAAAACTTTCGCGTCTTTGCATGGAGGCCAAACAAAGCACGCAACAGCTAACGGGAGCGACCGTTATTGTGGTTCAATGTGAACAAAGGGATAGTACACTGATGGACGCTTCGCTGAAGGTCATCAGATGTAACGATTGCGTGGGTTTAACACGCCACGAGCAGCAGACCAGGGATGAGTCTGTTAAGGCGAATAAGAATGTTAGAAGTAAAAAATCAAAACAAGGCTGTTTTGAATGTACAGTTGTACAAATAAGAAATAATTTTGTAAGAAGTCATATGTATAATGACTTACACTTAGGCACAAACGATGTTGGCCTAAATAAAAGATTGATTAGTCTACGACAAACTTATGGTAAAAGAAGGAATGGACGGATAGAGGAGTTTAGTGATGGCAATGATACGAAAAAGAAAGGTAAGTTTAATCTGAGGCAAGATTTTAAGTCACCAGGAGAAGTCATACAATTGCAAGTCAGTAGTACAGGAGCCACCAAGAACGACAAACAAACAGGTAAGCCAACTGTTTGTTTTGTGTAGCCTGTTAATTGTATAAGTAGGCTGACACTGCAAACTTTTCTGTTAAATATTGATAATTTAACTAACGAGAAATTTTATCCTAGCGTAACCACTCACATGCCTCGAACGGGAATTGGCACATGCTTATTAAAGGGCACAGGGGAGAAAACTCTTTGTACCCGTTTGTAAGTACCTAACGGACACGACCGCACGTTAGCTACTTACAGTTGACTGAACTTGACTTTGATTTACTTATGAGACTATGAGCTTGAATACGCTTTTGTTCGAAACTTAGAGAACTTTGATTTGTTTTGAACTTGGACTTTACACTTATGATTTGTCTATGACTTTAGAATTACCTGGATACTTTACTATGGGTATGTTTTTTAAAACTTTGATAATATTACTTTTCTTTGACTATGCTTGCATTGATAATTGGGTTTGTGTATATTTGAGAATATGATTGATTATTAATTGGATAACTTAAATCATACTTGATTTGACGGTAGTTTGTCTATCAGCTTTTTGACATTTGATATGATTACACTTTGAAACTTATGTATCTAATACATTTTAAAAAATTTGTATTTTCAGAATTTTTCTGCTTTCAGATAATATTGCTAAAATTTTTATTGATTCATTGAAATGACTTGTATTATGAATACATGTGTAATATGAATAACATGAATACTTTGAATTTGAACTTTTAATTAATTTGCATTTGTTCATTACTTTGAAACTAGCTCGAGTTAAGAATTTTTTTGCTTTACTGAATTGTCATTCACAACATGAGTAGATGCTTTAAATGTATAATATCCAAAAGAATGATGTTTAGAAAATTTTTTGATATTGATGGATAATGATGCTATATTGTTTGTTCATTTGTATATTGGAAACATATAATATATATGAACACTTTTAAAGTTTTGTATTACCAGGTGTTCTTACTGATGTTAATGATTGGTCAATATGACATTTTTTAAGAATGTGTACTATATTTTATGATTGCTATAAGCTCTCATGTTTTTGATAATAAGAAATAGATGTTATTTTTTATTGCTATACAATGCTTATTATGTTGTTGTGTTTAGACACTATTTGATATTCTGAATTGATGATTATCTAGCTTATTATGATACATACTTTGGATAGTTGATACTTATAAGAATATGATGTTTAAAAAGTTGCAATTTTTTTTAAACTTTGAAAATGAAAATCTGTTATTGACTTGTTCTTTTTTTTCTTCTCTCATTTCAGATAAGAATATATATATATTAGGCCTATAATGTTGAAAATTTTAAGATAATTCAGACTTGATGTTAATATAGAGCTATGACATTATTATTTGTAATTATTGCTATATGTATTGGATATACATGATGTCATGATGTACTGTTGTATTAAGATTTTATGACTTAGATGTTTCATATCTTTAATTGTGACATTTTATTGATAATGTTAGGAATTGATTCAATTTCAACGTAGTATTATATTGTCATACCTTGTCTTAGATATATTTTTTTTGAGAATTGTACTGTTAGGTGTGACAATACAAGTATTGTCAAAGAGTAAGAGGGGGGAGTGTTGAATACCTCCTCACCTCCATTTTAGAACCTTTGCATTTTTGAGAACCGTTGAGGGTAGGGGCAGGTCCATCAACGCAACAGAGACGCTGTCCTTGAGATGGACAAAGATCCATGATGTACCATGGAATATTCCGTAGCATGAGTATAGTTAAGGTTGTCCGAACGTTCTCGAAGCCATGCATGTCAGTGCGTATTAACAGTTGGTACACGCCACTGACCAATCACATGAGAACGTTTCGGTCAAGCCACGCTAAAGTAGGGGCCTATATAAACGGTCACTCAACCTTACAGCGGTCTCTTCTCAGAAATTCGCAGTACACCAGGGTCTGCGGTGTGACTGAACGAATTGAGTTGAGCCTAGCTGAAGTCTGTTCAGTTAGTTTGTGGAGCTAGTCAGTGGAGCTAGTTAGTAGTGGAGCTAGTAAGTGGAGCTAGTTAGTCAGTGGAGCTAGTCTGTGGAGCTAGTCAGTGGAGCTAGTCAGTGGAACTAGTCAGGAGAACCAATGTAGTGCGGAGGAACCAGTGAGCTATTATCTCAGACAGGAGATAAAGACTAAGAGGAGGGGAGCAGGTGGCCGTACCTTGAACGAAGACAGTGACCAGTGGGGAAGAAGTCGAATGCCAAGCTGACCACAGAGCGGAGCTACGCTTGATTGGCCAGACCGAAGCACAGCCTTCCAACCAGTCCTTTGGCCACACCCAGTCCATGAGGGACGTGGGCATCATTTCAAACTATTAGTATAATTTATCATAGACGTAGATAGTGTAATCCAGTATATGTTTACTAATGCAGCTTCACGCATATATGTATATATCTCTAATGCATTAAATATTTTATATCTTTGTCACTTTCACTTAGGCGTTCCTTTTCTAATTATTAGTGATAGGCTTTATGTCGTTTAGTTATATTATTATTATTAGTATAGACTATAGAATAGTTAAAGTTAACTGTACCCTAGACACAGTACTCAACAGTTGGGAGCTCTGCGTTTGTGCGAGCACACCCCAATATTCAATCGTGTGGACCCGCTCTGTATGCAACAGTCGGGCCACCGAATATTCAACAGATAGGATGATGAGATACATTCAGTACACATTGTTAATTTGAAGAGAAATTTATTACAGATTAAAATATGTCTTAAATGATACATTTTCCCGAAATGGACATGACATAATTTATGCTCAATGATGCTTTAAATCAAAGGCGGGCAAACTTTAGAGGACAAGAGTCGCATTCATAGAAATAAATCATTAAGGGACCGCACCTAACCAAAATTTAGCCTCGATTCAAGTACAATCATCTGTTTTAAAAATAAATTGATAGTTTTTTCGATATTACCGCCGGCTTATTTTTAAAAAAAAAAATAAAAAAATAATAAAAAACCCTCAATTGTGACACGCATGCGGTTTGCGGGTTACAGTTTGCCAACCCCAGCTGAAAATCATTCTTATCTTGATGAACACTTGACAATTTTTGTTCAACGCGTTAGGAATGTTCTCATTTGATGTGTATGCAGGAAATCATGGAGTATAATTGGTATTGTATTCCTTTTGTGAGAATTGAGGTCAAGTTTTTGTTTTGTGTATTCTATTAATAAATATTTAATAAACAAAGTGTACTGCCACTACCACCGTCCAGCCGTCAAGAGTTACCAGTGGACTATCTTGTCCATCTAAGAACAATCTACACGTGGTGTGTCTAGCCTCAAGGTCATCAAACACCACGTGTTTAGCCGTGTTCATATATACACCACCCCACACTGTACTGGGTGTGTCTGATTGTTGACACTTCTGACATGGACAAGTTCCTTTGTCGTGTTCCATATATACATAAAACAACACCCCAGTCCCTACTCTCAGGACATGATTTCTTCTCATTTCATAAAATGGATATGGTTGTTTGGTGTTTGGCCAAAACTCTGGTCGTTCTGTACTGGTCATTGTAACATCTACCCTGACAGTGATGTCTGCTACAGCTTTCATGTACTCAACCAGGAGGTTGTCATGGTAACCTTCAGGCAGGTGATTGATGTTGAAGTCGACGACAGGTACAAACTGTGTGTGACCTGGATTCTTCTCACAGATGGTGTAATATTTGTACAAATCTGCTTCTCCTCCTTCTGACACCTGGGTTTCATGAGTACCTTTAAAGGTCATTAAAATACTTTAGTATATAATAAATAAAGTTTACACAGACTAAAATATAGTGATCGAAATTGTACATGGCAGTTAGTAGGACATATAATGTTTCATCAACAATACAATATTAAATAGTTTAATTGATCTTTTGTGTATTCTTATATCGAGGAAATATTTATCAAAAAATAATTACCATAAAAAAGACTTTTCTTAATTTTCTTGTCACATCTATCATCTGTGACATCTCGCTTTCTTTCAATTGTGTTATATTGACCTCGGATGGGCTCTTGGTAGTAATATAAATGGATAGTTTTCAAATATATTTCTTTGAATTAATAAGAAATTAAAGAGTTACCATTTTGTTTTATAAATGCAGCCCCCCAACCGAAATAAGATATCCCCCCTTCCTCTTTCTCTAAGAATTTAATCAATTTGAAAAAACTTTTTTTTTTAAAATAAAAAATAAATAAAATTTTAAAATAATAATAGATTATATATTTTCAACCATTTAAAGCTGCATTGGAAACATCCGTGAATGGAAGTAATATAAATGGATAGTTTTCAAATATATTTCTTTGCATTAATAAGAATTAAAGAGTTACCATTTTGTTTTATAAATGCAGCCCCCCAACCGAAATAAGATATCCCCCCTTCCTCTTTCTCTTAGAATTTAATCACTTTGAAAAAACTTTTTTTTTTAAATTAAAAAAAAATAAAATTTTAAAATACTAATAGATTATATATTTTCAACCATTTAAAGCTGCATTGGAAACATCCGTGAATGGAAGTAATATAAATGGATAGTTTTCAAATATATTTCTTTGCATTAATAAGAATTAAAGAGTTACCATTTTGTTTTATAAATGCACCCCCCCCCCACACGAAATAAAATATGCCCACCTCTCTCTTTCTCTTAGAATTTAATCAATTTGAACATACTTTTCATAAAAAATAAATAAAATTTTAAAATGATAATAGATTATGTATTTTCCAAAATTTAAAGCTACATTGGCAACATCCTTGAATGACTACACGAAACTAGGGGGAGAGGGGTCACAAATTTGTGATGTTTTTAGACGTTAACTCCAGCACTGAATTGTAACGTAGCTTGAAAACACGATTTTAAACCAAAAAAGTTCCCCTTAAATAATTGAATGGTTACAATTCATGTAATGAATTTTTACATGGCTTTACTCGTGTTACAATATTAGAATGTGTGCTTACACCACAATAAATACTTCAATGACAAAAAAAAGAAGATTTGAAACATTCTCCATTTCAAATGGAAAATAAAAAAGGTTCTTATTAAAAGCCCAGGGGGGGGGGGGGCAAAGCTTTGTGAAGTAATATTGGGGAGGGGTAAATTTGATTACATTTGACAAGTGAGTAGGATGTTGAGAAATCAAGAAAAATTGCGTGATGTCTCATTTTACTATTGTTTTGTAATCTAGTTACTTTCCCCTTGACATACCTGATTTTGTGCAAGCATTCTGGAAATAGATATGTACAAATTAATTATTTATAAAAACAAAATAATGTTATTGTCGTTAAAAAAATCCGAATTAAATGTATTCTAGTTCCTATTTGTCTGTTCTATCTCATCTCCTTATCATTTACAGAGGCTCCTTCTATACAGAAGCTTATTTATTCCACAATTTGTATGTATTTGCCGAAAAGAAAACGTGTCATTAAATTACGTTAATATTATATAGATCTACTAAGTGTTTTGAAAATACAAAAAATTTTCAGTAAGATAATCAATATAATTGTAAAACAATTCTGGAATAAATTAGTATATTTTTTCCTTTGTACTTTGTACTGATTATTCGACATTTACTCTGTGAGTTAAGAATAAACATCAACAACATTTTGAATGGGATTAAAAGATTTTCAAGTCAATATATAATAATTGGAATTTGAAAGATTATAAGACTTGTTTGTTGTCTGTATTAAATGTTATTTTATTTTGAATTGACTATTAAAATACAAGTAAGAGTATGGGTACGAATAATTCAAGTAAATCATTTTTCTTTCAAAAAAATAAATAATAAAATTAAACTTTAGCGATACGCTTTTTTAAAATTCGTTGAAATTTTAATTATTTAATATTACATTTTCTCTACATAAAATTTATATCATTCAAAATAAATATTATTGTACTTGTTATATTGTTTTTAGGCTTTATGAAATTAAGTGATGAAATATCTTTAGTTATGCAAAAATAACTTCAGGATAATATTTGAAACTAATAACATAATGGTAATCTTAAATTTTGTGTTATTTAAAATAGGTCAATAAATTTAAATTAAATTTTTAACTTTTAAAATAAATATTTTAATAATAATTAATTGCAAATGCCTTCGGCTGGAGTAACAATTGTCAAGGGTTTGAATATCTCTGAGCTCAACACAAACCGAACTGGTACCTAACTCTAGTTAGGGTAAGTAAGGCGGGTTGGCATTACGTTGAATCTTCTTAGACGCAGCCTGTGAACAGGGCCGGATTTAGACGTGATTGAGCCCTATGTTGTTTGAGATATGAGGATTCTTTTGAATTCTCCATATTCTATGTCAGTGACAAATAAAATAACAATAAAAATATCGGGAGGTCTGCTTTAAGCTATAGCTTGTTAAACAAATACGTAAATCAAGCACTGACAATAAAGCGCCATTATTTGTGGAAGCAATACTCGTCTGTTTGTAAGGAGCTGCTGTGTAAATTAGACAATGCAACAATAAATTTTATTTATTTTTATTGCTATATTGTGACCATGATTACATGAAGCTGTGGATTTTTGGATTCCTAATAGTCAAATTGGGTCATCACTAATATTATATCATGAAATATTAATATTATTAACTGTAAAACTATATTGATTATTGTTTCTGAATATGTTTTTTTTTAAAGATTACTAGACTAATTGAAATTAAATACATGTATATTTACAATCATCAATTTTTGGATGCGGAAGTCGCTGGGCTATTTGTTTATTTTTTTAATAAACCAAATTAACATATTAAACATTTAGACATTTAATCCTATACTACATTCGAAATCTTACGCTATCATAAACTAAATTTGGCAAACATGAGTTGTGGAGAAAAGTCTTACTTTTCTATAAAAAAAAATAGTCTTGTATTATAATATGTAGATTCCTTTTGGTTTAAATATTAATAATAATACATATAATTCAATGTGCTTTGGATAATTTATCTGTGCTTAAGAATAACAAAAACCGCATTTTTATCTTCTATGATATTTTTGACTCATTTTCCGTGATACTATCGAGCTGAAATTTCGCACATAGTCTTGTGTCACCTAACAATGTATTTTACTAGCATTTCACATCGATATAATTTACAGTAATAATATTAATGCACATTTAGTTTATATCTATATAAATATATGAGTTAAGTCTCACCATGGGTGACCACACCCACACCCCCTCACACGTCCCATTTTAATATCATTTGGTAGTTAAGTCACGTTCATTCAGTAAATGTTCGTCGCGCAGGGTAATATTATTTTGAATGTAATTAATACTTTAATTCTGTCTCATTTATAAGGGATTTATAGCCAAAAACTTTGTTTTTACGGGTTGTTTAAAAAAAAATTAAATCTCTTATATTAAATTTACATTTTTCTCATGGGCTCACCGTCCGTCGGTTGGTCGATCTGTCTTTCGTGTGTTCACGGTCGCCCGGTATTGCAAAGGTGTCCTTCTTTACAGGGTATTATTGCGTCCTGTGCTTTTCTACGGTTTATTCGGGATTTATGTCTAGTCTTGCAGTTTTAGTAAGCGTTGTAATGGATCTTAACTTTTGATATTTAAGAATCTGGCCATGTTTACAATTCTGGCATCGGCTCCTACCGAATTTCAATCATAAATCCGGCCTAATCCGGCAGGCCAATAGACCCATAAAATATACATATTTATAGTAGCTCTGGTTCTGGAAAATCCGTAATCCCTCCATGTTTACAAATCCGTCTCAAGCTCCGGTTTCGGCCAAATTCCACGATATAAATCCGGCCAAATCACAGTTTTAATAGATATAGATATATATATATATATATATATATATATATATGTGTGTGTGTGTGTGTGTGTGTGTGTGTGTTTGTGTTTGTGTGCGTGTGAAAAAACAACGATTTTCTTTGCATTAAATTAAAATTTTATTTTATTTCATTTTTAAGTTATCATTTCAAATAATTCATTGCAGGACATTACTATAATATCAGGCACTAACATTAATAATTATTTTTTAAATTAAATAAAATAGCCTAAAAACAAATACGTGCAAAATGGGAACTAATAAATTTCAGTTAATATTTCTCTTATTTGTTTTAATAACTCTGGGCAATTAACCAACTCTAATTATATGTCTATTTGGGCATACACACTCTTAACCCACAAATTGCTACGCCCCTGACTCCGGGGAAGAGTTTATTTTGGGAGATATTTTATTTCGTGACACGGGCGTTTGGGACGAAAAATTAAAGTAAAAAATTATCCACATTCCCTGATGCTATCGAGCTGAAATTGTGTACTAATTTGTGTGTCAATAAACAATGCATTATATCAGAATTTCAGTTCGATAGCATCAGGGGAAAAAACTATGCAATGTATAGTAATACAATAAATGCTCTTTTAGTTTATCTCTATATAATGTGTTTAGTCGGCTGCTAGACTTCACTTTAAGGACTAACTGGTCTCACTACCGCCCTCGATGTCCTAAGGTCTGTCGCGTGGAGGGTTTTATATTGAACATAAACGCTATTTCTATTTAGGCCTCATTTATAAGGGATTCCTTGTAAAATACGTTGTTTTTACGGGTTGTTTAATTAAATCCCTAATATTAGCTTCACAAACTTATTGTAGGCTTAAAGACAAAAGTAAAAATTAACCCACTTCCCATAATGCTATTGAGCTGAATTTCGCACATAGTTTTGTATGACCTAATAATACATTGTGTCGAAATTTCAGATCGATCAAATGTACTTAAAAAAATTAATGCACTTTTAGCTTAACATTTTAAAACCCCATGTCCCCGTCAGCTTTTGTTCATTTCAACATTTCACTGGATTTCAGTCCAATTATTGATAACCAACCATCCCCAATCTTTCGTTTTAAAGCAAGGGGAGTTCAGTCACGCTTAGTCTGTAAATGTTAGAATATAATCAAAACTTGTATTTCTGTCTCATAAAAAGGGGATGTTTGGTCGAAAATCTGCTTTGGTGCTATTTAATTTAATAGTTTTAATAATTGTAAAAAGTAATTGTTCTTAGGTGCCTAGGATTGATATTTTTCATATACGATTGACTAATTAAAAAAGAACAAAAGAATAACTTTTTGTGATATTAAAAAAATTAAAAAATTTACAAGCTACTTACAGTACTTACCCCCATAATGCTTGGTTAAAGGTAAAATAACTGGCTGATTGACTTATATCTGTCAGTGACAATAACCATGGTGATTTAATATGGATTACTTTTTAAGTGCAATGCAGAATTGTATTAAAAATCGTCTTAAGGTAACTTCTTGTATTATGTAGATCTTTTGAGATTTAAAGGACAGTGGAATCTGCTACAGATGTTTTTATGGTATTGTGATGAAACATAATTGTTTAACATGCTTTTGGTTATGGAGATAGAGATACATTGATATATTTAGTGGCAATTATGTTTTCACATAAAGGAAGATCATGCATTGACCAAATAGCAACACTCCGGATAATTATAGAACAATTTATTAAATGGCAATCTCAACTTTATACCATATTTATGGATTTTGAAAATTTCTTTGATAGTATTAATAGAGAAACTACATGGTCAATGATGAGGCACTATGGAATACCAAACAAAATAACTTCACTTGCCAAGTAGTACATAATGGTAGATTAAAAGATGAATTCCATGTCACAACTGGAGTCAAAGAGGGATGCCTCCTTTCGACACTTCTGTACCCTCTGTGGGTCACAAAAGAAGCCTATGCAAGCTCAGTAAAAGAAATCCAGTGGAACCTAATGCAAAAACTAGAGGCATTGTAATTTTCAGATGACTTGGCCATTCTGTCCCACAGACTTCAAGACATGCAAGACAAACTCACATCATTGAGCGAGACTGGGAAAAGAGTAGGACATAATAACAATAATAATTTTTTTTAAAACTTAACTACCAGCAAGATGGAGACATACAAGAGGCGAACTGTACCTTGGAACAAGTAAACAACTTTGTTTATCTTGGGAGTGTGCTCAGTCTATCAGGGGGAAAAGATGACGATATCGAACAAAGAATAAATTTGGCACGACATGCATTTGCCAATTTGAAACAGGTCTGGAGATCTACATACATCTCTGTCAAAACAAAAGTAAGGATCTTTAACACCAAAGTTAAAACGGTCCTACTTTATTGAATACATCATAAAGATAATATAATACAGCCCTCAAATAGACACAGAGATAAACATTTTTTTCTTATTTCTTATAGCTAGAACAGTCATATACAAATTGTTGTTCATCCCATCACAAATTCTATTAACCTTTTAAAGATTTAGGCTAAATGTAATGTTCGACAACAAAAATATATTTAAATTATCCTCTCAAAGTGATAAAAATGTTCCAACGTTATATTTTCATTTGTGTAGCAGAAAATGTTGTATAACAAAATACAAACATTTGATTATAAGGCGTTGAAATATTGTTTTTATAAAATAATAGAAAAGCAAAGTTAAAAATTAAAATTAGAAATGAATGAACTATATTGAAATAAATGAACGGTAGAAATGTTACAACTTGAAACTTTGTTTTTAGTGTTTAAGAATAAAATATTTAATCGATTAATCGCCAACGTATTTGATTAAATTTAATTTGATCAAGTAAAGTTCTATTAAAATTTAGGAAAATATTTCTTAAATGCATTTTCTAATTTTTAATAATTTATATTTTTTGTTGCTTATATATTTTGTATCTTTATTTATTTATTTTTTTGACGTGCTCATGTAGAAAAAAGTTTTTTTTCCTTATTTTTTACATAGCAGAACGAATTTGTAGAGTTACTTCACAAAAAATTGAAAGCTATGGAATTAACGTGACATAACTTATTTCTTGAAAGGCTGAATCGGTACTTACCCGATAATAATATGCATTACAAAAATGTAATTAATAGCGCTGGTGCTGATACAAAAATTGTGTTTCTCTTAATCGGGAAAAATTAACATTTTGTGTCATCAAGATAAGATTTTTTTTTCAACTAGTTAAGATTTTGTGTATACTAGTATAAACATTTCTTAACATTTCTTAACATTTTTAAAAATTCTTAAACATTCTTAACATTTCTAAAATATTTTAAAAATATTTTAAAACATTTCTAAATTTTTCTAAACGTTCCTAAACATTTCTAAACATTTTAAAACATTTTTAAACAAATCTAAACATTTCTTAACATTTTAAAACATCTCAAATCATTTTTTATCATTTGTAAACATTTTTAAACATTTCTAAACATTCGAAACATTTCTAAACATATCAATGTTAAAAAATGTTTACAAATATTTAAGAATGTTTAGAAATGTTTAGATATCTTTAGAAATGTTTTTAAAAGTTTACAAATGTTTAGGAATGCTAAAAAATGATAAAAATTTTTAAAAATATTTAGAAATGTTTAGATATGTTTAGAAATGTTTAGAAATGTTTAGGAATAATTAAAAATAGTTCGAAACAATTAAAAAGATTTAGAAATGTTAACTAATGTTTAAGAATGTTAAAAATTTTTGAAATGTACAGAAATGTTTAAAAAATGTTAAGAAATAGAAAGGTTTAGAATTGTTTAAATTTTTTAGAAATGTTTAGAAAGATTTTAAAATGTTTTAAAATGTTTAGAAATGTTAAGAAATATTTCAAAATGTTTAGAAATGTTTAGAAATGTTTAAAAATATTTTAAAAAGTTTAGGAATATTGAAGAATATTAAAAAAATGTTTAAAATGTTTAGAACTGTTTAAAAATGTTAAGAAATGTTTAAAATGTTTTTTAATATTTTAGAAATGTTTAGAGATGTTTTAAAATGTTCAGAAATATTTAAATTTTAAAAAAAATGTTTAAAAATGTTAAGAAATGTTTGAAAATGTTTAGAAATGTTTACAAATGTTTAAAAATGTTTATAATAGATAGACATGTTTAGAAATGTTTAAAACTTTGAGAAATGTTTAGAAAGTTTTAAAATTTTAAAAAAATGTTTATAAATGTTTAAAAATGTTAAGAAAAGTTTAGGTTTATTTAAAAATATTAAAAAATGTTTAAAATGTTTAGAAATGATTAGAGATGTTTTAAAATGTTCAGAAATATTTAAAATTTTAAAAAATGTTTAAAAATGTTGAGAAATGTTTGAAAATGTTTAGAAATGTTTAAAAATGTTTAGAAATGTTTAGAAAAGTTTAGGATTATTTAAGAATGTCAAAATAGTTTTAAAAGTTTAGAAATGTTTAGATATGTTAAGAAATGTTTAACACGTTTAAAAAAGTTTAGAAATGTTTAGAGATGTTTTAAAATGTTCAGAAATATTTAGAAATTTTTGAAAATGTTTAGAAATTTTTTAAAATGTTTAGAAATGTTTAGAAATATTTAGAAATGTTTAGAGATGTTTTAAAATATTAAGAATGTTTACAAATGTTTAAAAATGTTTTAAAATGTTCAGAAATGTTTAGAAATTTTTTAAAATGTTTACAAATGTTTAAAAATGTTTTAAAATGTTCAGAAATGTTTAGAAATGTTTTAAAATGTTTAAAAATGTAAAACAATGTTTGAAAATGTTTAGAAAATTTTAAAAATGGTTTAAATGTTTAGAAATGTTTAGGAATGTTTCAAAAATGATTAGAAATGTTTAGAAATGTTTTAAATTGTTAAGAAATAGTTAAAAAGATTTATAAAAGTTTAGGAATGTTAAAGAATATTTTTTAAAAGTTTAAAATATTTAGAAATGTTTAGACATGTTAAGAAATGTTTAAAATGTTTAAACATGTTTAGAAATGTTTAGACATGTGTTTTAAAATGTTCAGAAATATTTAGAAATGTTTTAAAATGTTTTTAAAAATTTAAAAATTTTTTGAAAATATTTAGAAAAGTTTAAAAATGTTTAGAAATGTTTAAATATGTTTAGAAATATTTTTAAATGTTTAGAAATGTTAAGATATGTTTTAAAATGCTAAGAATATGTTCAGATATGTTTAGAAATGTTTAAAAAAGCTTTAAAATGTTTAGAAATATTTAGAAATGTTTTAAAATGTTTAAAAAAATTTAGAAACTCTAAAAAATGTTTAGAAATGTTTAGATATGTTTAAAAATGCTAAGAAAAACTTAGATATGTTTAGAAATGTTTAGAAATGTTTTATATTGTTCAGAAATGTTTAGAAATGTTTTAAAATGTTTTAAAAAGTTAAGAAATGTTTGAAAATGTTTAGAAATGTTTAGAAATGTTTTAAAATGTTTGGAAATGTTTTGAAATATTTAAAACGATTTATAAAAGTTCAGGAATGTTAATGAATATTTTTAAAATTTTAAAATGTTTAGAAATGTTTAGATATGTTAAAAAATGTTAAAAAATATTTAGATTTGTTTTAAAATGTTAAGAAATGTTAAGAAATGTTTTAAAATGTTTAAAAATGTTAAACAATGTTTCAAAATGTTTAGAAATGTTGAAAAATGTTTTAAATGTTTAGAAATATTTAGGAAATGTTTCAAAAATGTTTAGAAATGTTTAGAAATGTTGCAAAATGTTTAAACATGTTTAGAAATGTTTAGAAATATTTAAAAAGATTTATAAAAGTTAAGGAATGTTAAAGAGTATTTTTAAAAAGTTTAAAATATTTAGAAATGTTTAGATATGTTTAGAAATATTTTTAATAGTTTAGAAATATTTAGAATTGTTAAAATATGTTTTAAAATGCTAAGAAATGTTCAGATATGTTTAGAAATGTTTAAAAAAGCTTTAAAATGTTTAGACATGTTTAGAAATGTTTTAAAATGTTTAAAAAATTTAGAAACTTTAAAAAAATGTTTAGGAATGTTTAAATATGTTTAAAAATGTTAAGAAAAATTTAGATATGTTTAGAAATGTTTAGAAATGTTTTATATTGTTCAGAAATGTTTAGAAATGTTTTAAAATGTTTTAAAATGTTAAGAAATGTTTGAAAATGGTTAGAAATGTTTAGAAATGTTTTAAAATGTTTAGAATGTTTAGAAATATTTAAAACGATTTATAAAAGTTCAGGAATGTTAATGAATATTTTTAAAATTTTAAAATGTTTAGAAATGTTTAGATATGTTAAAAATGTTTAAAAATATTTAGATATGTTTAAAAATGTTAAGAAATGTTAAGAATGTTTACAAACGTTTATAAATGTTTTAAAATGTTTAGAAATGTTTAGAAATGTTTTAAAATGTTTAAAAATGTTAAACAATGTTTGAAAATGTTTAGAAATGTTGAAAAATGTTTTAAATGTTTAGAAATATTTAGGATTGTTTCAAAAATGTTTAGAAATGTTTAGAAATGTTTAGACATGTTTAGAAATGTTTAGAAATAGTAAACAGATTTATAAAAGTTAAGGAATGTTAAAGAGTATTTTTAAAAAGTTTAAAATATTTAGAAATGTTTAGATATGTTAAGAAATGTTTAAAATATTTAAAAATGTTTAGAAATGTTTAGAGATGTTTTAAAATGTTCAGAAATATTTAGAAATGTTTTAAAATGTTTAAAAAAGTTAAGAATTTTTTGAAAATGTTTAGAAATGTTTAAAAATGTTTAGAAATGTTTAAATATGTTTAGAAATATTTTTAAATATTTAGAAATGATTAGAAATGTTTAGAGATGTTTTAAAATGTTAAGAAATGTTCAGATATGTTTTAAAATGTTTAAAAAAGTTTTAAAATGTTTAGAAATGTATAGAATTTTTTTTAAATGTTTACAAATAGTTAGACATGTTTAGAAATGTTTAAAAATGTTTAAAATAATTTAGAAACTTTTACAAAATGTTTAGAAATGTCTAGATATTTTTAAAAATGTTAAGAAATATTTAGATATGTTTAGAAATGTTTAGAAATCTTTAGGAATGTTTACAAATGTTTAGAAATGTTTTATATTGTTGAGAAATGTTTAGAAATGTTTTAAATTGTTTAAAAATTTTAAGAAATGTTTGAAAATGTTTAGAAATGTATAAAAATGTTTTAAATATTTAGAATTTTTCAAAAATGTTTAGAAATGGTTAGAAATGTTTAAAAATGTTTAGAAATGTTTAGAAATATTTAAAACGATTTATAAAAGTTTAGGAATGTTAAAGAATATTTTTAAAATTTTAAAATGTTTAGAAATGTTTAGAAATGTTAAGAAATTTTTTAAATGTTTAAAATGTTTAGAAATGTTTAGAGATGTTTTTAAATGTTAAGACATGTTTAGATATGTTTAGAAATGTTTTTAAAAAATTTAGAAAAAATTAGGAATTTTTAAGAATATTAAAAAATGTTTAAAATGTTTAGAAATATTCAGAAATTTTAAGAAATGTTTCAAATGTTTAAAAAAGTTTTGAAATGTTAACAGATGTTTTAAAATGTTCAGAATTATTTAGAAATGTTTTAGAATGTTTTAAAATGTTAAGAAATGTTTGAAAATATTTAGAAATGTTTAAAAATGTTTAGAAATATTTAAAAATGTTTTAAATGTTTAGAAATCTTTAGGAATTTTTAAAAATGTTTAGGAATGTTTAGAAATGTTTTAAAAATGTTTAGAAATGTTTAGAAATGTTTAGAAATTTTATAAATGTTTAGAAATTTTTAAAAAATGTTTAGAAATGCTTAGAAATGTTTCAAAACATTTAGAAAAGTTTAGGAATGTTAAAGAATATTTAAAAATAATTACAATGTTTAGAAATGTTTAAAAATATTTAGAATTGTTTAGGAATGTTTTAGAATGTTAAAAAAAAGTTTTAAAATGTTTAGAGATATTTTAAAATGTTAAGACAAGTTTAGATATGTTTAGAAATGTTTAATAATGTTTAGAAATAGTTAGAAATGTTTAAAAATGTTTAAAAATGTTTAGAAATATTTCGAAATATTAAAAAATGTTCAAAATGTTTAAAAATGTTTAGAAATGATTATATGAGCTATAGAACAAATAAATCTGAAGAGTTAATTGAAATGTTACAAATACACCTAGATTAAGATAAATAACAAAAGTAGAAAAGTAATTGTATTAACATACAGAGTGTTTACACTATATTTATGTGTTCAAATTTTAAAAGTTAGGAGTATAAATTAGAGAAGAAAAATAAATGCAAACTATAGCATTCAGGGCAAATATCTAACCGAAAATAAAAATGCAAGTACTTAATAGTAACAATAAACAAACAATTAAGTTGGAACCCACAGGTTAATGAAGTAATTAAAAGCTCAAACAAAACTCTATTGTGCTTTATAAAAATAAAATTTCATTGTGTATTTTAAAATAATAATAAAATGTCTGCCTTAAACAAAATTATATTTTAATTATTTAATATCTATATTTTACGAATGTAAATCGTTTATATTGTACCTATAATCCACCATGTAAAACATAAATAAAAGAAATAGCAAAATAATTGTTATACATTAAGTATTGTATACTTGTTTAGCCTAGTGTGGTAGACACAGAAATATAAAAAAAAAAGTTTTCTTGTTCCATATTCAAGAAAAAATATATACAAATGCTAATTCTTCTGTATGGCATTTTTGTCAAGAATGGGATGGCCTTAAAAAACATAAATAAAAATTCTACAGCATTCAAAACTTGTATAAAATGCAATCTTGAACATAGAATGTTTTAATCTACTTAATAGTAATGAGCAATTGTAATTATAAGACATATGATGGAACAATATTAGTTTTGGATCTTTAAATAACTAGATTAAGTATAAGTTTTTCAGAGCCAATTATACTTGAAGTTGTAAATTTCAACTTCTCTGTTTTACCATGTGTATGGATAAATTATATATTCCCATAAAGGATCTTTCATCACTAGTAAATATATATAATATTGTAGTATTGTATTGGTTCCATGCAGCTCTGTTGGTTGAGGATAAGAGAAAGTGAGAAAGCAGCCCTATCTTATTCTACATATTTTATTCTATATAATTCCCACAGTAATATTGGGTAATATTACCCAATATTTCAATGTTTAAGGGATTCGAAACCTTGGAGGTGATAGTTTACATCAGCTCTAATACTAATCACGGTGACCCGTCAAAACGGCCCCTGACAAAACGGCCCCGACAAAACGGCCCCGGACAAAACGGCCCCGGTCAAAACGGCCCCGGTCAAATCGGCCTCAGACAAATCGGCCCTGGACTAATATTTTTTAATGGAATAAGATTTTAAATAATTATTTATACTCGCCAATTCATTGTCAGTTTTAGTTCACAAAAAACAATAATAGTAACATCACAAGATATAATTTAATAACAGTTAAACTATACGGTAGCATGTCACAATTGTTTGTTGAGAAGAGATTATGTCATAAAGTCACAAGAAATAATTTTACAATTTGACCACTTTCATAAAAGGTGAATAAGTTGAACAAACGTTAAATTAACTTAAAATGTTAAACATTATTATTTTTTTTAAAGAAATGTCTACATTAAACTGGGGCCGTGTTGGTTGGGGTCATTTTAACCGGGGCCGTTTTGGTCGAGGGCTGTTTTGACCTGGGACGATTTGTCTTGGGCCGTTTTGTCCGGGACCGTTTTGTCCGGGGCCGTTTTGTCGGGGCCGTTTTGTCAGGGGCCGTTTTGACGGGTCACCGTGATTAGTATTAGAGCTGATGTAAACTATCACCTCCAAGGTTTCGAATCCCTTAAACATTGAAATATTGGGTAATAGGTCAGTTACGTAACGTTGTTATATGCTGACTTGTCATAGCCCTCCCACGCCCCCTCTGAAAAAAGTATTTTATTTCTATAAAGAAAAGAAAATGTGGATAAAAATGTTATTATAAAGACTATATAAATCTTGTGTTTTAAAAAAAACCTTTTTTTTCACTCTTTGAAGATTTATGTTTTTTATCAAGGCAAAATATTTAATAAATCAACAGGCTTATTCGTGGGAATATTTTTCCTATGGAATTCCCATGGGAAACGCACCATGGGATGGGATGGGATGGGACAGGTATAAATTGCAATGGGATGGGATGGGACAGAAAAATATCCCATGAACAAGCCTGTGAATCAACATTCTGGTTCAACTTTTTCAAGCTTAACTATCAAATAAGCTACATATATGTCAAACTTGGTTTATTCATTATTGGGCTTTATTAAATTTTTCATTAACATAATTTGTAATCAAACATCTATTTTGCATGGACAAGTCTTACAGTTTTTACATAACTTATTTAAACATATATCAATCTTGATCATGTGACTAGTAAAACTAAAATTAAAGTATTTTATTCACTCACTTATTTTAAGACAATAGTTTTAAGTAAAGTAATAAACTATAATTGATAGGATTGTTTTTTTTAAATAACTGTCGTTATTAAAAATTGATAATAAAAAGTGATAAGTTCTTTTTAGAGGGCCATGTTTAACCAGGTCACTTTTAACTCCCTAACCTGTGTCAGGTAAATATTCGGTGATTGGCCAAAACACTTCGAAACTAAGACCTCGTTATGGCAGCCGTGTAAGCATGCAACCCGACCATCGTACCTATTGGCTGTCACTAGGTGTTGTCAACAACACTCCCTCAGCGACGTCAGTCAAAAATGTTTTATTTTAAGGTTGAATTTCATTGGTTAGTTTTTCTTATATCTAACCTCAAAAAACTTTATTGGTTGTAATCTCTATAGGTTACAACTGATTTGTTTTTTTAATAACTTTAAACAGACAAGTCTTGTTGATAAGGTAAGAAATATTTTCTTCGATGTTAGAATGTTATAAAGCACATTTTATTAATAGGGAATCGTTTAACGACTAGTCTTTCTTAATTAATGTATTGTGTTTTTAAATAACAATTTATATTTTATTACTTTTAAACGATTGTTTCCATAGAAATGTCCCACACTCTAATACATTGTAAATGTAATATGTAAATGTCTCTGTTGAATATCATTAAACTAGAATATGAGTCTTGAAATGTAAACAACCATTTTGTTTAAATACTGAAAACTATTTATGACATTAGCGAAAAGAATGTTTTTGATCAGTACACAAATTTAATAGTAGTTTGACCTTAGTAATTCTATAAAGTTAAATAATTAATAAGCATGTTTAACGAATTCAGTTAAATAATTATATTTAAATATATGTATACTCATTCACGCTATATATTTATGAATATTATGTATATATATATATATATATATATATANTATATATTGATTCTATTAAAAACCCACCTACAATGTTCCGTTGACTAAATTAATATAAAACCAATTCAATACTTTGGGTGCCTACTTTTTCAAGAGGGATAAAAAGCTTTTGATCAAGTCCATACTCTTATTGATTTGTGTAAGTGTAATGACATACTTGCTATTTGTTGTGGCAACATGTATTATAAACATTGCAAATTGGCACACGAGTTAAATGTACTTTGATATTTTTTGTCAACAGGTCACAACAAATTCTTTTATATTAGTGAATGTCTCTTTTTCTATTAAATTTTTTTACTAAGTATGGGGTGGTAGAGATCTTTAATACGCTTGAAGAGAATAACGGGTATTATTGGATTGGGTCCAAACATTATTGATTTGTGTTACTCTAGTCGCATGTTTGATATTTGTTGTGGCAACAAGTTCCATAACTACTGTAGCTAGACACAGGAATTATGTGACGTAGTCAACACTTTGTTGGCACGGCTTGAATAGATTTGATTGATGTTACTATTAGAGTTGATGTAAGCAATCACTTGAATATGTGAGGGATCATTTAAATTAAATTACTTGTTATAATTTAGTTGTATTATTATATACCACCAGGGCAGAAACAGGTTTTTAACCCCCATCCCTATTTTACGTTTTTGTTGTTTCTATGAAGACATGAAAATATGTATTAGAAGGAATTACTAAAGATAATGTACATTATTGTGTTAGTAAAAATACCTGTATAAAAGAGTTCATTTTTTAAAGTTGTCTGCTACTTGTCATATCACAATCTTTAATAAATTAAATTTGTTAGTCATCTTAACCATGTTCAACAACCCAACAAGCAATAGTATCTTCCGGTATTTTATTACTGATCCTGTTAAATAGAATCTTCGGGTATTTTATTACTGATCCTGTTAAAAATAGAATCTTCGGGTATTTTATTACTGATCCTAATAAATAATTTTCATGACTTTTATTTGTAACCAAACATTTATTGTGGCACTAACAAGTCATAATTTCATTACATTACTGATGTGAAAATATACCAATCATGAACTATGCGTTGTACACAAACGTCGATAAGTTAGTGTTTATGTAACGCATTTAAACACATAGTAACATATTTATAAGCATGCATTCTAATTTTTTGTTGTATTAAAAATAAAAACATTTTAAAAAAAGAAATCAGATTACTTTAAAATAAAAATCTGACTACATTGTGACGTCTCCCTATAAATATAAAAATAATGAAATTCTTTAGTAGCCCAGTTTATTTAAGGTATTTTCATTAAGCCATACTTGTTAATGATTCGTGTAAGTGTACTTATATGACTGTTCTTTGTTATGGTAACAAGTTCTACAACCAATGTCCCTCTGCACACCTGTTAAATGTACTTTGATATTATATATCTCCTGTCGTCAACAGTTGCCAAAATCTTTTCTACGTCAATGAATGATAATTTTTCGATTCAAATATTCTTGGCTAAGTTTATGTCGGTAGTGATTTTTAATACGATTGAAGAGAATAAAACTTATTATTGGGTTGGGTCCAAACTTTATTGATTTGTCTTTCTGTAGTCGCGTGTTTCACATTTGTTGTGGCAACAAGTTCTATAACTCCTGTAGCTAGACACAAGAGTTACGTGACGTTGTGAACACGTTGTGGGCAAGGCTTGAATAGATTTTATTGACATTAGTATTTGAGCTGATGTAAGCAATCACTTTTAAAAAATGTAAAAACTATTTGTTATAAGTCAGTGGCGTAGTGATATGTCATCAGGGGGGACCAGTCTTTTTACCCCCATCCGTCTAAATATTTTTGGTTCTTTCTCTAAAGAAATGAAAATCTGTATTAGAAGGAATTAAGAAAGACAGTGTACTTTATTCTGTTAGAAATAAATACATGTATAAAATAGTTTATTTTTTGAAGTTTTCTGCTTTTGTCATGGCACAATCTTAAATAAATTAAGTTCGTTAGCAAGCTTAACCATGTTCAGCAACGACAATAGCTAAAACTTATAGATTTTTAAAAAAAAATTCCAGGCGTAGTGGTTTTATATCATTATTTATTAATTTTACATTTAATTTATTTTTAATCAAACATGTATGTTGCACTAACAATTCATAACTTTATTACACTACTGATGTAAACACATATCTATCTTGACCATGATTTGTACACAAAATTCAACATGTTAGTGTTAAAATTTTTAAATAGTATATATTTTTGTAACATTTTTTTCAGGCGCTGCTGTTTTAAAAAACAATCGATCTTGGCCCAAACTTTATTGATTTAAGTTACTATAGACAGGCTTTAGATATTTGTTGTGGTAACAAGGTCTAAAAACATTGTAGCTAAGCACATCTGTTAAAATATGTCGATATTATGTGTAAGTAATTGTTCACGGGTGCCGAAATCTTTGCTACGTCAATGAAAAGAATAAAACGTTTTATTGGGATAGGTCCAAACGTTATTGATTTGTGTTACTGTAGTCACGTGTTTAACATTTGTTGTAGCAACAGGTTCTGTAACTACTATAGCTAGACACAAGAGTTATAAGACGTTTTGAAAAGGTTGTTGGCACGGCTTGAATTGATTTTTATTCAGGTGGCTAGTTCTGATATACTGTTCACAACATCGACTAGGAATCTTGGCTACATTATTTCTGACAACATGTCTACCAACAACTTCATCAATCACATTTGTCGCTCTGCCTATACTGCCATTCGTCAGATCAGTTCAATCAGATAGTGAAACAAAAATTCTAGTTTGTTCTCTTGTTCTAGCTCATATGGATTACTGCAATTCTCTTCTGTCAGCAGGTGCGCCAAAACAATGCATTGAAAAACTACAGAGAGTTCAAAGTTCAGCTGCCAGATTAGTTCTAAAGGCAAAAAAACATGACCATGTTACTCCGCTACTTTACTCACTTCAGTGGCTACCCATACAAGCCAGAATTGATTACAAACTGGCCGTTCTGTGTCATAATTTCTTTTCTGACTCATGCCTTTCATATCTTACTAAACTTTTGTCAGTCTACTCTCCAAGTCGTCCGCTACGCTCCTCTGCAGATACACACATTCTCTGTGTTCCTAAGACAAGAACTAAAACATTTGGCGAAAGGTCATTCTCCTTTTGAGCAGCCAATCAATGGAATTCTCTTCCATTACATATCCGTAGCATTTCAACTGCCAAGTCATTCAAAACTGCACTTAAGACACATCTTTTTAAAATTTATTTTCAAAATTAATAAAACAACATTTTTTTAATGATTAACGTAGCTGATGTATTGAGTATAGCGTATTGTTAACATGATATGAATGTTTCATTTTTATTGATATATGTATTGTTATTTCCATGTAAAACGCTGTGAGCCTGGCTCCTTGCTGGGATACAGCGCTATATAAATTATCATTTTATTATTATTATTATTATTATTATTATTATTGTGATTAATCTTAGAGCTAATGTAATCTATTGCCTCATAGATTTCGAATCTCTTATATTAAAATATTAAGAAATAATAAGTCAGCGGCGTAGCGTGGCTATGTGTTGCCTTGGAAAGAACAAGGTTATCCGTCCCCCGTCCCTATTGGAAAATAATATTTTATTTGTATAAAGAAAAGAAAATGTGTATAGAAGGTAATAATAAAAACAAAATTAAATATTATGTTAGAAATAAATACTTGAATAAATGATTTCATTTTTTGAATGAGTATGCTTTTGTTATGGAACAATCTTTAACAAATCAAATTCCTAAGTTAGCGCTACCAGCCTCAACTGTAAAATAAGCAACATATTAGTCAGGTTTTGTGTACTCATTTTTTATCGCAATTATTTTTTGATTATTTTTATTTGTAATCAAACATCTATTGTGCCCTTGACAAGTCAAACAGTTAACTTATTTAAACATACATCAATCTTGATCATGTGACTAGTGAAACTAACTTTAAAGTATTTGATTCACTGTTCCACTCACTGATTTTAAACAAATGCTTTAAGTAAAGTAATATTCTATTAAAGATACGATTGCTTTTTAATTTTACTTTCGATAGTGGTGTATTAATTATAAACAGCAATAAGGGCCTTTGAGAGGCCATGCTAAGCCAGGCCGCCTTTAATTATCTACCTAGTGTCAGGTACACATACGGGGATCGGCCAGTATATTTCGAAACTATGACCTCGTTACGGCAGCCGTGCGCCCATGTCACTCGACCACCGCGCCTACTGGCTGTCACAAGGTGTTGTCAACAACACTCCCTTAGCGACGTCAGTCAAATATGTTTTTTTTAAGGTTCAATTTGATTGGGTAGTTAATTGTATGTCTTATCTCAAACACAAACTTTAATTTACATCATTGGTTTTAATCTCTATAGAAAAGAACTGAATAGTTTTTAGAATAACTTTTTACAGACAAATCTTGTTGATGAGGTAAGAAATATTCTTGTGACTATGCGTGTTGTTATATAGTAAAAGTATTTAATAATTTTATTGATCTGTGTTTATTTTATTACATTTCATCAGCAATATTTTACATAAAAAAAATAATTCCATATGCTTGTGTAATAATAAATATCTTTTTTAAAAACTTACATATGTTTTCAATAACAATCCATATATTTGTGTTAAAAAAATAATTTAAACGAATCAAATTGACGTCAATTGTGATTTATATGTTTTACCAGCCATTAGCTTTCCTTAAATTATTGTACTGTACAGCAATTGGTTCATAAGCTTTCGATGTTTTAAAGATAACTTAAATTGATTTTATGTAAAGTAAACATATACAGTATTATATTCATTACAATTTTTTTCTATTTGCACTTTAATGTATCTTTGTAAAATGATTTTAAATCAGTGTGCAGGGCTCTTTTGTATCTTTTAGTGGAAATAATTTTAGTCTAGCATTAGAACTAAACATTATTTATTTATGTTACCGAGTCAAATGCTTCTGAAACTTGCTATTAGAATTAAACAAGACGGACAAAAAGTTTTTGATCAAGTCCATACTTTTATTGGTTTGTTTCAGTGTAATGACGTGTTTGGTATTTGTTATGGCAACAAGTTCTACAACCTGTGTAGTTACACTAGACGACGTGTTAAATGTACTTTGATATTATGTGTCACATGTTGTCAACAGTTGCCAAACTCTTTGCTACGTCATGAATGTTTATTTTAAGATTGATTTTCTTGGCTTAGTATCGGACATGTAGAGAGATCTTTAATACGTTAGACGAGAAAAAAACCTTTTTAATGGATTAGGTCAAAAGTTTTATATTTGTGTTTAATGTAGTCGCCTGTTTGACATATGTTATGGCAAGAAGTTCTATAACTCCTATAGCTAGACACAAGAGTTATGTGACGTAGTAAACACGTTATTGACATAGCTTGAATAGATTTTTATTGATATTAGTAGTAGAGGTATTGAAAGCAATCATTTGAAAAATCGTCAGGATTTTCCAACTCCAACCCTCTAAGTATTTTTTTGTTGTTTCTATAAATTTAAGAACATGTGTATTAGGATATAATAATGATGAAGACTATATAGATTATTGTATTAGAAATAAATACCTGTAAACAAGGTGTCTGCGTTTTTCTCGTTGCATAATCGTTAATAAATTAACTTAGTCTGCTTAACAATGCTCAACAACCAAAATAGCTATTGAATCATTGTGTATTTTATTTCTGCTCATAATTATTTTTTATTTACTTTATTTGAAATAAAACTATTTTATTTTACTGACAAGACATAACATCTTTTCATATCTTTTTTACACATATATCTATCCTTAATATACTTTTTACACAAAAGTCGATATGATAGTGTTAAAATACAAACCTTTTTTAAAAAAAAACTTATAGCTATAATTTTAACTTTTTTTTTCAGGCGTTGTGGTTTTATAAAATTATGGATCTTTTGTCACGCCAAAACTTTATTGATTTAAGTTGCTGAAGACACGCTTTAGATATTTGTTGTGGTAACAAGTTCTACAACCATTGTAGCTTGGCACATCTTTTAGAGTACTTTCATACTATGGCGGATTAAGGGGAGGGGGGGGCTGAGTGGGCTAAAGCCACGGGCCCCCGACGATTTGGGGCCCCCAAACTTTTTATATTTTATAATAAAAGTGTACAAATGTTTGCACGAACCCTTGAAAATATAATAAATTATATAAATTTAAAGACATTATCTATTAAACTGATTGTGATTCCAGAGTTGCGAAGTCTTAAGTGCAAGATTTTCCCAGCCAGGGGTAAAAAATTCCAAATAGGACTAAAATTTCCGAAATACATTAAAAATTTGGGGAAAAATATGTAAAGTGGCAACTTCAATTAAATGCTTTCACATTCATTTTAATGACTTTTGACTTCCAAATTAAAAAATAATTAATATTTTTAAGGCAATTTTTAATAGGGTACTTTCAATTTTTATTTAGTCTGTACGTTTTTTAACAACTTGGCTACAAAGCCCAAATATAGATTATACTTTTAAATTTTAACATAATGAAGTTTTAAAAATGTATTTGGATAATCTTGAAATTTAAATTTGGTTGTGATTGATAAAGATTTATTTTAAAAAATGAATGTTTTGAAATTTATTAACAATGCATCAATCATACATGGTTACATAGATTGTTAGATGTTTACATATTATTAATGATTTGGTCCTTTATATGTAATAAAAATTTTATGATGATTCGGGATCAGACTAATTAATTATATTATTTAATAGTAATACATTTACACAATCTGACTGTAAACTGTCTGCAGTCTATTGTCAGTGACAATGTTGCGAAAAACCTAGCAAAAACGTCCGGAAAAAAAAAATAGATCCGAAATTTAAAAAAAAAAACTAGACACGCTAAAAATAAACAAATATGACGTCAAAGAGCCTCGCACGAACACAAAAAAGTATTTCTTATTTAAAAATGGGCATGTTTCAAATTATTTTATTTTAGTTTATTTTCATCCAAGAATGAATTTATCATCTTTTAAATTGTCAATCTAAAAAACTCCCATATGTTAGGCAAAATCCTTACATATTCCTACATTCCCATTTTAAAAAGTTTGGCTAAAAAAACAACATGATTCGGGACATTTCTTACGACTTCTTAACACTGCGCGATTCAGACATGACAGTCTTAATAATCTATAAAACTAGGCTCACTTAGAGAATATAGTATAAAATATAGTTTATATTTTTAAAATTTTTCAATTTAGACAAGCTCCGCTGGTCGTGTGGAAAGGGCATGGGCTTGTGATGCAAACGGTGTCGGGTTCCATTTCCAGCGGTGGAATGTAAAAGTTTTACTTTTCACACTCAATTTTTAACACACCGGCGAACGTTTTAAACAGTTATTTCTTCGTGTTCGTTTCTTTTTTCATTATTAATATTTAGTTACAGTCTTATATTAGCTGTTAGCAATCATATTTTAAGGGACGCTGGCTGGATAGGGCCCCCGTTTGATTGCAGCCAGGGGCCCCGCGCAGTCTTAATCATATTATGTGTCTTTCATATTATTTGTCACCTGTTGCTGACAGTTGCCAAAATCTTTTCAACGTCTATTAATATCTTTTTTAAAATTCAATTTTCTTGTCTAAGCATAGGATGGTAGCATTTTCTAATACGAAATACTTTTCTTTATTGGGTTAAATCCAAACGTTATTGATTTGTTCCCCTATAGACGGCTGTTTGACATTTGTTGTGGCCTATGGCGGATTAAGGGGGGGGGGCTGAACGGGCTAAAGCCACGGGCCCCCGACGGTTTAGGGGCCCCAAACTTTTATATTTTATAATAAAAGTGTACAAAAAGTTTGCACGAACCCTTGAAATTATAATAAATTAATTAATCCATCTATACAACTTATCGCGTTCAGACACGATACTATTGATAAAGTACCTAATAATCGAAAAACTTTAATTGATTCACTTCGCATGATATAAAATATAGGTTATATATTTAAATTTTCCAATTTTCGTGAACTTCCGCTGGCCGTGTCGGTATAGTGTATGCTCCTTAATCTACCGGTGTCGGGTTCAATTCCCAGCAAGGGCACATATTTTTTTCTTCTTTTCACACTTAATTATAAATTATAACTACCGCGAACACATCAAACAGTTATTTCTTCATGTTAGTTTTTTTTCTCCATCATTAAAATTTAGTTACAGTCTTATATTAGCTGTTAACAATCATTTTATTTTAAGAATGCTGCCTGGATAGGGCCCCCGTTTGATTGCAGCCCAGGGCCCGAGCAGTCTTAATCCGCCCCTGGTTGTGGCAACAAGTTCTCTAACTCCTGTAGCTAGACACAAAAGTTATATGATGCTGTGAACACGTTGTTGGCACAGCTTGAATAGATTTTATTATATTAGTATTAGAGCTGATGTAATCATTCAACTGTATGTTGAGAATACGTTATATTAAGATATTGCTTAATAAGTCAGAGGCGTAGAGAAATAATACGGTTCTTGTGAAGAACCAGATTATATATACCCCACCGCTATTGAAAAACGTATTTATTTTAATAGAGAAAAAAATGGCGATTACAAGGCTACAGTAAAATTATAAAAACACTATAAATCTTGTGTTAGAATGAAAAACATAAATACAATGTTTCATTATTTGAAGTTGTATGTTTTTTGTCATGTCACAATTTTTAATAAATCAACATTTAAAGTCAAATGTACAAAGCTCTATTGTCAAATAAGCTACAGATTTGTCAAACTTGGTTTATTCTTTATTGGGCGTAATTAATTTTTCATTACCGTTATTTGTAATCAAACATCTACTGTGATTTTATCAAGTCATACAGTTATGACATAACTTTTTTAAACATATATCTATCTTGGTTATGAGACCAGTAAAAATAAGTTTAAAGTATTTGATTTACTCACTCATTTTAGTCAAAAGTAAAGTAATAATCAATAATTTAAAGGATTGTTTTTTGTTTTTTTAATTTAATGTCGTTTATGGTGTATTGCTAATAAACAGCAATGAGCTCTCTTAAGAGGGCCGTACTAAACCAGTCCGCCTTTAACTCCCTAACCTGTGGCAGGTACACATTCGGTGATTGGCCAAAACATTTCCAAACTATGACTTCGTTATGGCAGCCGTGTGCGCATGTCACTTGACCATTGTGCCTATTGGCTGTCACTAAGTGTTGTCAACAACACTCCCTTAGCGATGTCAGTCAAGAATATTTTATTTTAAGGTTGAATGCGATTGGTTAGTTATTTTTATGTCTTATCTCAAACACAAACTTCAAATAACTCCATTGATTTTGATCTCTATAGGTAACAACTGAATACTTTGTAGAACAACTTTGTACAGACAAGTCTTGTTGATAAGGAAATAATTTTTTTTAATGTTAGAATGTTATAGCGTACCTTTTGTTTATAGAGAATCGTTCAACGACTATTCTTTCTTAATTAATCTAGTGTGGTTTCCAATAACAATTTATATTTATTTCTTTATAATGTTTGTTTCCATAGGAATATCCCACACTCTGATACATTGGAAATGTAATATTTGACTTTCTCTTTTGAATATCAACAGACATTTTGTTTAAATGCTGAAAACTAATTATTACATTAGGGAAGAGAAAGTTTTTTTTTCTATGCACATCTTAATAGTAGTTTTAATGAAGTAATTTTTCAAGTTTATCAAAAGAAATAATCATGTTAAACGAATTGAGTTACAAACATATATACACACGTATACACACACACACACACACACACACACACACACACACACACACACACACAGATATATTGATTCTATTAAAAAGCGATCGAAACTTGTTAAGTTCACTAAATCAATATAAGGCAAATGCAATGCTCAAGGCGCCGACTTATTTCAAGAGGGACTAAAAGCTTTTGATCAAGTCCATACTGTTATTGATTTGTGTCAGTTTAATGACATGTTTGGTAATTATTGTGTCAACCAGTTCTACAACCTGTGTTGTTACACTAGACGACGTATTAAATGTACTTTGATATTATGTGTTACGTGTTGTCAACAGTTGTCAAAATCTTTGCTACGTCAGTGAATGTTTATTTTAAGATTGATTTTCTTGGCTTAGTATCGGGCGGAAGAGATCTTTAATACATTTGAAGAGAATAAAACGTATTATTGGAATAGATAAAAACGTTATTGATTTGTGATACTGTAGATGGCTGTTGACATTTGTTGTGGCAATAAGTTCTATAAATCCTGTAGGTAGACAAAAGAGTTATACGACGTAGTCAACACGTTTTTGGCGCTGCTTGAATAGATTTTATTGATATTAGTGTTGGAGCTGATCTAATCAATTACATAAAACACCTTGAATCATTCACATTAAATATGGTTTAACAATCAGCGGCGTAGCGTTGTTATGTGCCGACAGGGGCAGAACCAATTTTGCCGTTCCACACCCCTCTATGATTTTTTGTAATTCCACATAAACGAAATAAAATGTGTATTAGAAAGTAATAATTAATACATTATACATGTTTGTGTTAGAAATAAATGCATGTATAAAAGATTACATTAAAAAAATATTTATTATTTTTTTCATGGTCCAATCTTGAATAAATCAATGACGTAAGTCAGCGATATCAGTGGTTCTCAATCTGTTGTCTATTCAATAAAACATCTCATCCACTTTTCAAGATTTAAGTCATGGCCACTGCCCTGAGATTTCTATCAAATCAATTCAATCCTTATTGTCATCTGCAAGATCTTATCTGTGTGAAGGTTTTCTGCAGTTACAGCAATGAAGACAAAACAACCGAATAAAATGATCAAAACCAGCACACTTTGGGAATTACCCCTTCACTATTTACTCATAACAACATACTCCTAATTACTTACCCCGTCACGACTTACCACCTCATGACTTACCCCATACATCTCCTTAAAATCTGCATGTTTGTGTCACCCCTTTTGATGTTGTCACCCGTTGTGATGGTGTCACCTTATTGATGGTGTCATCCCTTGTGATGATGCCACCCCTTTTGATATTGTCACCCCTTGTGATGGTATCACCCGGTGTGGTCCGCACATGAACATAACGTTATATATTTTATTCAAAATTCCATTAGAGTAAGCATTTGAACACATTGAATACATTTTACTAAGCCATAAGTTGCTTTTTTTTTTATATCTCCATGTTGGATTTGTTACAATTTTGAACGTTTTCATTATTTGGGTTTTTCACTTATTAAATTCCTATTCAGTTAATTTTTAAGGAAACATAATGTACAATCCTATCAATACAATCGCTCATTCCATACAGAAGATGATTACGTCACAAGATATGTTAAGAACGTTTTGTCAATTGACACAGATTTTATAGGTCAAGGCTATGAGGTATCAAGCTATTCGCAGCCGCTATTAATTCCCTAACCTGTGTCAGGTACACATTAAGAGCTTTAATTGCCTAAACTATGTCAGAGCTTAGCCCATACAGTTCGAATCCGTGACGTCGGTCACGCATGCTGATCGTGCATGCCACTCGACCACGGTGCCCTTTGGGTGTCCCCAGGTGGGGTCCACAACATACCCAATAGCTATGACGGTTAGACATGTTTCTGTTTAATTTGGTATTTGATTGGTTAGTTATTTTGTGTCCTATTTCAACCAAAGACTTTCAATAACTTTATTGATTTTATTTCAACAGGTCACTGAACATTTTGTATAAAAACTTTGTACAGACACGTCTTGTTGTTAAGGTAAAGATTATTATGGAAATGTGTTTATAACACAGTCTTTTAGTTTCTGTCTATAACAGATATAAGACAGTCATCTAGTTATTGTCTCTAACAGATATAAGACAGTCATCTAGTTATTGTCTCTAACAGATATAAGACAGTCATCCTGTTATTGGCTCTAACAGATATTAGACAGTCATCTAGTTATTGTCTCTATCAGATATAAGACAGTCATCTAGTTATTGTTTCTAACAGATATAAGACAGTCATCTAGTTATTGTCTCTAACAGATATAAGACAGTCATCAAGTTATTGTTTCTAACAGATATAAGCATGTCATCTAGTTATTGTCTCTAACAGATATAAGACAGTCATCAATTTATTGTTTCTAACAGATATTAGACAGTCATCTAGTTATTGTTTCTAACAGATATAAGACAGGCATCTAGTTATAGTCTCTAACAGATATAAGACAGTCATATAGTTATTGTCTCTAACAGATATTAGACAGTCATCTAGTTATTGTCTCTAACAGATATAAGACAGTCATCTAGTTAATGTCTCTAACAGATATAAGACAGTCATCTATTTATTGTTTCTAACAGATATTAGAAAGTCATCTAGTTATTGTTTCTAACAGATATTAGACAGTCATCTAGTTATTGTTTCTAACAGATATAAGACAGTCATCTAGTTATTGTCTCTAACAGATATAAGACAGTCATCCTGCTATTGTCTCTAACAGATATAAGACAGTCATCTAGTTATTGTCTCTACAGACATAATACAGTCATCTAGTTATTGTCTCTAACAGATATAAGACAGTCATCTAAATATTGTCTTTAACAGATATAAGACAGTCATCTATTTATTGTTTCTAACAGATATAAGACAGTCATCTAGTTATTGTCTCTAACAGATATAAGACAGTCATCTAGTTATTGTCTCTAACAGATACAAGACAGTCATCTAGTATTTGTCTCTAACAGATATTAGACAGTCATCTAGTTATTGTTTCTAACAGATATAAGACAGTCATCTAGTTATTGTCTCTAACAGATATAAGACAGTCATCCTCTTATTGGCTCTAACAGATATAAGACAGTCATCTAGTTATTGTCTCTAACAGATATAAGACAGTTATCTAGTTATTGTCTCTGACAGATATAAGACAGTCATCCTCTTATTGGCTCTAACAGATATTAGACAGTCATCTAGTTATTGTTTCTAACAGATATAAGACAGTTATCTAGTTATTGTCTCTGACAGATATAAGACAGTCATCTAGTTATTGTCTCTAACAGATATAAGACAGTCATCCTCTTATTGGCTCTAACAGATATTAGACAGTCATCTAGTTATTGTTTCTAACAGATATAAGATAGTCATCTAGTTATTGGCTCTAACAGATATTAGACAGTCATCTAGTTATTGTTTCTAACAGATATAAGACAGTCATCTAGTTATTGTCTCTAACAGATATAAGACAGTCATCTAGTTATTGTCTCTAACAGATATAAGATATTAATCTAGTTATTGTCTCTAAAAGAAACAAGACAGTCATCTAGTTATTGTCTCTAAAAGAAACAAGACAGTCATCTAGTTATTGTCTCTAACAGAAAGAAGACAGTCATCCAGTTATTTACTTTACATCAAGAATTATGGAGGTAAGTATCATAATATGTAGATAAGAAGTTGTATTATTTTTTAAAAAAATATTTTACAAAATGGAGAGAAGACACACTATTAAAATAATCAAAAATATGTTAGACACAGGGTTATAGATTTGAAAAGTTGCATTTATATTAATGCTTACAGCTATAGGAACAAATTAATAGAGAAAAAAAAAATTATTTTCTATATCAAATTATTATTAATACTATTTATTTTTTTAAATATTTTTTTTGTAAACTTAAGATATGATTAACATTATTTTATTATTTTAATAATATTGTTTTGATTTGCTAGCTTGAATCACAGTAGACCATATCTTTAATATTTTTAAACAAAAGACAACACTAGCGTTTAAGAAAAAAAATCTCAATAAGAAAAACATAGCTTGTCGGTCACAGTACTGAGTTAGGCCAGAAGCATTTGATTAACATAATATCTTTTAAATCTATTTATCAAGTTGTTTTCATAAATGATAAGCATCACAAGCATTTAAAGTTCATAAATAAATTACTATTTGAAATTAATATGTATATATTAGTCACACACAATTCAATACAATATATAAGACAAATACTAATTACTAATTAAAGAAAAGCTACAAAAATAAAGTACATTATACATTTTAATTTATTCTATGTTAGCTATGTTCCTTTGAAAAAATTTCTTTAACAAATATACGAAGGTTTAAATCCTTTTCATTGTAAAAAAGTTATTTTTTTTAAAAGTCCAAAACTAGACTAAAAATCACATTTACGAATAACAGGTACAACTTGTTATATTATCAAGATGTCACTCAATGTAAAATAGAAGAATGACAGTTATAAAATATGAAATAATAATGACATTTAGATAGTAAATTAAATCTATCAGACAACAACAAAATATATATCATTATTAGTAGACAAAAGGAACAGGAATGGCAACTGTACATTTCTATTGCATCAAAGTGTATACATTCATAAGAAACATAAAATGTAATGCTTTAATGTAAATAATTCAATAAATATTCACAGTTAAAGACATTGTTTAACATAAACAAATTTTAAAATTAAGCAAAGTCACAGTCAAGAAAATGTGACAATTTCATTTATTTTATATTGAAGTAGTTTTATTATGATCATCATCATCATTTGTCCTCTGCGGTCCTTGTGAAACATAGGGCCTCTGTCAAAGCTTGCCACTGTGCACGGTCCCTAGCCAGTCGCTTCAATTCTTCCCAGCTCTTTCCAGTTCTTCCAGCCTCATCTTACATGCGCCGTCTCCATGTACGCTTGTTTATGATAAGAAAGGAATAAAGAAAATTTTGAGTTATTGCGAGCATGCAAAAATAACAAATTTAATTTGTTTCAACTTTTCTTTTATTACAGAAAGATTCTTGTTTTATTACTACTATTTACATGACTAAAATGTGTCTTATAACACATTCTACAAGAGGTACATATATGATGGTATCGGGGTGACTAATATGGAGAGAAGTGAACTGGACACTTTTATTAACTTTGTTGACTCCTTCCACCAATCCATTAGGTTCAACTACCAAATTTCTGAACTCTCTGTTAATTTCCTTGATATCACTGTAACTCTCCAGAAAAACTGCCTCCTCACTTCAGCCTACTTCAAACTTACAGACAGCTACTGTTATCTTCTCTACCCTTCTTCTCATCCCAAAACTTGTAAGGACTCCATTCCCTTTTCTCAATTTCTTCGACTCCGTAGACTGTGTCAATCTCAGGAGGACTTTTGGGAAAAGGCTTTCAAAATGGTGGAGTTTTTTAGACAAATGTCATATCCTGAAGCCACGCTTCAACATGCGCTTCAGCGGGTCAAAAACTTCACTCGTGCCGACGCCTTTTTACCACGCACCCGTGATACCAACCAAAGGAGCAAGCTTGTTCTTACTTATCATCCACACAACATCAAAGCCAAAGAAATATTCATGAAGAACCGTACTATCCTCCTTGTGGACCCTGAGACGTACAACATTTTCTCCACCCCACCCCTAATTGTATTTAGGAGGGACAGAAACCTACGTGATCTTCTGGTTCGCACCCGCCTCCCAACATCACCCAATCACCTGGGTACCATACAATGCGCCCGACCTCGGTTTAAGACATGTCCTTTTGTTGTGCAAGCCTTATTGGCTATTTATGATTAAGGATGGTTTCACCTGCGCTAGCCGCAACGTTGTCTACACCATTTTGTATAAGCGCTGTCCTTTGAAATACATAGGAGAGACGGGACGATCTTTGTCGTGCCGAATGTCTGAACATATTAGGGCGATTACACAAGATAAACAGTGTCCCGTCTCCCGTCACTTCAATGGACGCAACCATATGGGTGTCAAGGACCTGGCAGTCCCTGCTATTGTCTCGTGCACAAACACACCCACGAGAGTCCAGATTGAAAACAGCCTAATAGAAAGTCACGGTACAATCGCACCAATATGGGATGAATATGGTCTTTTCTTTGTCCACCTAGGCGGTTGCCCCGCCCACTCTCTGCTTTCCTATATAAAATCGCTCTGTCATCTCTCAGTTTCACCTTTTTTTTGGATACTTTGGATTTCACCGCAGCTAAGTTCCTTCATTTTTTATTTTTATTTTCGTTTTGTTAGTGTCTTGTATGTTCGTTGATAAAGGCTCTTTACCGAAATGTTCGCTATTTTGTTACGTCCTGTCAGGCTAACCCTTTTCTTGTTTACGTCTTTTCCATTAACACAATAAAAATAAAAACAGTTACAAATTAATTTTGCTTTTATTTCTTAAAATTAATACATTTAAATTAATTTAACTGCTTTGGAATCTCAGGTCCCTAGCATCACTAGATCAAAGACGTTCAATTTATAGTCAGAAAACTGTAATAATTAATGAATCTAAATATGCAGCAATAAAGAGTGATATAGGAGTTCCACAATAGACCGTGCTATGTTTCTTACTCTTTTACGATTATTTTAATGGTTTACCCAGCAACATCTCAACAGGAACAAAAGTTAGTTTATTTGTTGATGATTGTATAATCTGCAGAACAATTAAATCAGATCAAGATAGCAACATTTTACAAAAGAGACATAGATAATTGATAAAATAGGAACCTAATATGAGCATGTTTTTCAACCCAGAAAAGTGACAAATGTTAAAGAGTAACAAGGAAAAAGAAACAAATAAATTCAAAATATTTTCTTCTGGGAAAAGAACTAAAACTGTCCCAAACTGAAAATGCAAAATACTTACGAATAAAATAAATGAGAATCTATCAGTGAAGTTATTAAAAAATCAAACAAATCCTTTAGTTTTACAAAAAGAAACCTTTTTAAATGTAACAAAGATATAAAACTAAAATGCTACCTCACCCTGGTGAGACCTATACTAGAATATGCATCTTCTGTATGGGAACCATCCACCAAAAAAAATATTGATAAGTTAGAACAAAGCCAAAAAAGAGCTGCCAGATTTATTAATGGAGTATTCAAAACTGATAATAGTAACACCATTACTTAATTCATGAAACTTTGAATCACTAGAGGATAGAAGAACCAAGAGTAAATTAGTAACTATACATAAGGATATTAATTTTAATTTAGAAATACAATACAAAGTTAACGTAATACAACCCTCAAATAGACATAACAATTTAAAAAACACGATTCTTATTCCATATGCAAGAACAAACACATACACGTTTTCTTTCTTTCCGTCCGGTATTCGGGCGTGGAATGGGTTGCCTGAAGAAACCAGGAAAGCCAACACTTTATTATCCTTTAAAACTCTAGTAAGAATACAGGACTAAACACAAAACATAGAAATACGTAGGACGCTATAATCTTCTGTACATAAGGAACACTTGAAACACATTTTACCATGACTAACGATAATCAAAAGTTAATTTTAAATTTCACTTCGGAAAAGTCCAACAATGTTAAAATAAATGTCTTTTTGAAATCACATATCAGCGAAATTGCAAAAAATTAATAACTATTATCATTTGAACTCTTTCTGTTACAGTTAGCCAGCTAAAACTACCAAAATTTAATAACACATCGATTTTCTCTCGCGCCTATCACTATGTATTCACATTGTCACTAACAATTTCGACAAAGTTGAAGAAGAATCTATTAACTAGAATATATTTATATGCATTTCTTTACAATAATAAATATGTTTATTTAATTTTAAAATAAATTAATTGTTATTTAATTTTTCTCTTTTCAGAATTCCCAAGCTAATTCCAGTCTGGTGACAGAAAAAATCAATGTGTTACAAAACAATGGTAAAATGATGTTACAAATAGTATTTTTTTTTTCGTATTTATTTATTTGTGTTCCTTTAAAAAACCTTTTAAAACCTTCAATTTTGTTAGAAACAGAGAGAGAGCGAGAGAGAGAGAGAGAGAGAGAGAGAGAGAGAGAGAGAAAGATTAGAGAGGCAGTGAGAGTGTCAAAAGAGAGAGAGAGTGTCATAAAAAGATATAGTTTGTATGAGATGTAAAGAGAGACTTACATAGTAATAGAGATATCAACAGAGAGAGACAGACGGAGTTGAAAATTGAAATAGAGAAGGAAAATTAACAGAAAAATACACATACATATTTAAAAAGCAAAGATCTGGTACTTAATTGTATTAATAAATTAAATAACTACCCTATTCAGATTATTGCCAAGATCACATCCAAAGTGAATTTCTCATACATGACAGACTACAAGATTTCAAAGATGGCGGGTGTGACAAGAATAATAAATCAAGTCTTTTCTCAGGTAATATTATGTTGATATACTTTTGTTTGATGTGCAACAGATAATGAAAACCTTTCTTAATATTTTGACTATGCTCCGTGGATTGGAAAAGAGAGAGAGAGAGAGAGAGAAATAGAGAGAGAGAAAACGAGAAAATTGTGTGAAGAAGACATTAATCATTTTAATATTGTGTAATTATACGATATAAATTTAATTAGATCATCTCATAGAACAAAATCAAGAAGAAAATGGCACAGATGACAGCCAGAAAGATGACACAGATGACAGCCGGGAAGATGTCACAGATGACAGCCAGGAAGATGACACAGATGACAGCCAGGAAGATGACACAGATGACAGCCAGGAAGATGACACAGATGACAGCCAGGAAGATGACAGACAAGACAGCAAGGAAGATGACAAACATGACAGCCAAGAAGATGACACAGATGACAGATGCACCAACAAGGATCTATCAGACACATTCTGTGGTAAATCTATTTTAAAATAATTATTGATGTATAGCAACAAAAAGAAACAGTTCACTATAAACGGCTATCGTTGTTGTATCCAACATTCTATATCCAAGTTTCTGCAATGTTAAGAGTAAGTCTTGAAATATTAGTTCTCACACAATTTTACAACAAAAATATTGTCTTATAATTCATCTTTAACATTAATGTTTAAATCTATTGACATAAAAGTATGTAATAATACAATATAGTTATACAATATATTTATACAATATATTTCAATAGAAAAGAGACATATGTAATAAAATGTACTTTGTTTGATGATCTTGTCAGGTACACATGAAACCCTGCTGTCAGAAGGAGGAGAAGCAGATCTACAAAAACATTTTGTTGGATGTAAGAAGAATCCAGGTCACAAACAGTTTATACCTGTCAACGATTTTAGCATCAATCACCTGCCTGAAGGTTACCATGACAACCTCCTAGTTGAGTACATCAAAGCTGTAGCTGACCTAACTGTCAGGGTAGCTGTTACAATGACCAGTACAGAAAGACCAGAGTTTTACCCAAACACCAAACTACCATATCCATTTTATGACAAGAGAGGAAGTGACGCCTTGAGACTAGGGACTGGGATGACGTATGTAAACATTAAATACAACGAGGGAACTTGTCCATGTCACAAGTGTCAACACTCGGACACACCCAGCAAAGTGTGGGG